>CAKAKR010035104.1:16692-54636 GCA_916700685.1 Adelosebastes latens | reverse complement strand
GTGAAATGCGATTTGATGTCACTCATGAATAATAATACAGTTGTACTTTTAAGGACTATATTTCAACTTGCAATGAGATCTAGATGACAGCTTTCAGCGTTTCAAGATTACTTTTTGACAAATAGTGAGAAAAGGGGGGAAAAAGGTTCACTTTGTTGCTGTGACAAAAGCCTGGCTTTGCTACTGTGTGGCATATATTTCACGATTTCATAGTATTTTTCCTCTTCCATGCTTCTAATGTGTAACTTGCCAATCTAAAACTAAATAGTAGGGGGATTTTTTTGTAGAAAAACTGAGCATTAGTACAATACGTATTAGGTCAATCGCATTAGTCATAGTAGTCATGGTCAAAATGGGATGATGTGTGCACTGTAGCCTCATGAATTCATGATTTAAAGGGGACCTATTGTGCTTTTACCCTTTTCTTTAGTTTGTTATATTGTCTTTTTATGTGTGTAAAAGATCTGCAAAGTGACAAAGCCCAAAGTCCATGCCAAAAGGAGTTACCTTCTTCCACAGAAACACTCCTGAACTGCCTGAAACGCCTTGCTTGATGACCCGCCTTTTCTTCCCTAATGTGGTGATGTCACCAAGTAACAAATTTTGCCAAGCGGCTAGTTTGGCACGCCCTCAAACAAAGCTAGTTCGAGCGGAGCCAAAGAGTTTGGTTCAGTTGACCATAACAGTGGGCCAGCTGACCAATCAGAGGAGATTGGGCTTTCGGAGAGGGCGGTCCATTAGCTCAAACAAAGCGTTTCAGACAGAGGATGAAAAGAGGTGCTTTTCACAGCCGTTATGAGAAAGGTAAAGCGTTTTTTGAACATTAAGCCATGTAAACATGTTCTCGTAGAAACCCAAATGACAAGTATACGCACCTGAAAATAAGCATAATAGGTCCCCTTTAATGCATTTGTGCTTCTGCAAAGTATAAGTCTATCTCCATCTGACATTTTGTCTGTGAATCACTGTTGGAATGTTTTCAACTTCATCTCGCCAGAAATGGAAATAAACAACAATAATATCGCTGAATTCATGTAACCATTATTAATACATATGTGCAGTGCATCCAGCACATGCAGCATTTCCATCACAAAGCAGCAGATCTACAATGCAGCCTCCATCGGGGCGGGGGGAAACAAGGCATTCGATGCAGAAAGTGAGATCAAGGGGTGAGCTGGCTGGAATGCCCACATGGGACCCAGAAGAGCGAGAACAATGGGCGCGAGGGAGGTCTGCGAGAGTGAAATTGTTTTCCAGAGGCAGATTTGTAAACCGCTGGAGCAGCTTGTAAGCAGCTTTCACTCAGACGAAACAATACCAACAGCGGCAGACGCCTGCCTGCTTTTTTTTTTTGAGACGCGTGCTCTCTACGGGTGAACAACTAATACTTTGTGTTATCTTGGCGTTTTCTTCCTGATGGAAGCAAAGCATCCCTGCTAGCGAGCCTCATTTTATGTGCAGTGCGTGCCCTTTGCTTGCTCGCTGCAGCCTGCGGTGCATCTCAGACCAGTGTGGGTATTAGCAGTGAGTTACTGGAGGGAGGTAGTGGGAGCCACGCGGGGCAAGGCAAGGCTATAATGATGATCTTCACCATGAGTGATAATGAGTGCTAAGGTAATCCTCGCCTGGGACAACCACACAAACACACACCGCGCTCGCGCACAAAATGCCACCAAGATCCCTCGCAAACACTCTTTGCCTGCGTCTTATCAGTCTAGCTACAGAGAGCATGCAGGGAAATCAGAGTCGCACAATCTCGCCCCCAAGAGTCAAACCCGTGGGCCCCCCAAAGGCTGTTATGATGATACTCCTCCTCCTCTTCCTCTCCTAACAGCTCCATTCTTTTTATCACACAGGCAATCAGTCAGATAGGGGTGCTCTGAAACCCTTCCTCCAGCTCAGTGATGGGGACCGTGGACCAAAGGACCTCGCTAATGCAACCCCCGAGCCCGGGCTTGTTAGCCGGAGCCATATCTGAGAGAAACGAAGGGGAGGTGGAAAAGAGAGAGAGAGAAAGAGGGAAGATGAGAGCTGGAGGGGTGTGTGGAGCAGAGAGAGAGGACGCTATGTAGTGCCGGGTGTTTTTTACAACCCCTTGTGTGTGTGTGTGTGTGTGTGTGTGTTGTGCGTGAGACACTAGTATTTCCGCAGATAAAAGGAAGGAAAAGCGAATCTCTCTCCCATGTGTCATAAGTCTGTCCCTTTGAATGAGAGTTAAATCCATCAAGTGAAAGTGGAAGAGCTCTCTCTCTCTCTCCTCCCCTCTTGCTTCTACTCTCTCTCACTTCCTCTTCCTCTTTGATCTGATTGTTTCTCTCTCCCTCTCTCTCTCTCTTTCGACCAAATCAATCTGCCACCCACAGGTCATGCCATTACGGGAAAGAAGACGAGGACACGTGTGTTCGAGCCGGCCCGCATGACACTTCATGGTTATTTGTGCATGCTATGTGTGTGTGTTGTCCCTTCACAGCAGTCTTCCTGCCACGCTTATGAATAAAGATGATATTAATCCTTAAAACATGGAGGAGGGGATTACTGTGTTTACTACGATACATGCCTGTGGAAATGGAGTGCTCTCACCCAGTGATGGTGGCATGTTTGGACTTCCAAGGAGCTTTGTGAAATGGCAGAAAAAGAAGAAAGAGGAAGAAAGTGTTTCTCTGTGACCGGCTGTGTGTGTGGGTGCGTAGCTGCCATATGTTCTTCATGGAAAATAAAGAGACGTATCGGGCATTATGGCTCTATTTTTAGCACCAACGCCTCTCTAAACTATTGCTGGTGCCTCCGTGTGTTTTAAAACCTGCCCCAGCAACTTGCCAATATTTCTTCTCAAAATCCTCATCACGATAAGAGAAAATATAGGGGGGGAGGAACAAAATTCAGAAGAGCAAAGCAACCAATCTCCCAAAATAGGTCAGTTTGAAAGCACGATGAATTTTCATACAGCCTTTTAAAAGGGGCTTTTTAGGACTGAGGATTGTGGAGGAGAAGATGCTGCTGAGGATCTCTTTCTCTCACACACACACACGCACAGCTGGGTCGAGGTTCGTGGAAGGGCCGTGCAGACTACTACTGCCCCCCTGTGTTTGCCACTGGGATAACATGTTTTTTTCTCGCTTGCATCCAGAAGCTCACCTCTACTGAGCATTTGGCGAGGCAAAAAGAAACCAAAACGTGTGGGTTCAGCTTCCTCATATGGGCAGCAGCACGATCACGGCTTCAATGAAGATGTGGGTGTCCAGAACGCTGAAGGAGAACGGATGAGATGTCCATTTTGTTTCCCCTTCACACGCCCTCTTTCTGTAGCTCCCAGAATCCAGAGCCTACACAAACACGAGGGAGAGGGAGAAATCAATGAGGATGTGCCAGACTTGGCTCCCTTATCCAGAAAATCAGTGCTCTTATAGGCTGCCGCGTCACGTTCAGCCTGGGGTTGTGTAAGAATAGGGAGGCGCTCTCTCTCTGACTCATCATCCTGAAATAATACAAGCAATTATTCATATCCTGTTTGGGGAGGAATCAAATAAGTTAATACTGCTGACACGGCTCTCAGCTCCCCGCCCTCCAATTTCTCTTCTTTTGTTAACTCTATTCAATGTATCTACTGTATATGTCTCTTCATTCTATACAATCTCATCACAATGGGGAACCAGACCTGTGATTAAAGTGTCAAATCAGTTCCAGTCCATTCAAGTCGGCCATTAAATTAATTCATTTATTCATTGTGTTCTGAAAAGAACGGCTCAATCCAAATGGATTTTTATTCAGGCTATTCTTTTTTTTAAGCTATTCGATTGAAAAAGTATGTCCAGTTAAGCATTCATATTTCACTATAGAAAAGAAAAATGCTAGAAAACGAACGGAAATTATTTTTTGCTCATCAACTTTAAGTGCTATTGTACAATGCAGTTGATGACATGGAATGTCAATAAAATAATTAAAGGTGTAATTGGTAACATTTTATGAACACAAATAAATTGTTAAAATTAATAAATCCACATCCGCTTTTAGAAAGGTGCCAAATACAAGTATGGCTTTTCCTAAAAAAAAATTATTATGATTGTGAATTAATCACTTTAAAGATTTTGGCGGGTCCGAAATTAATGTTTTGTTTATCTCTGTGGTAGATATCTGACGTTTGGTTCCCACTTCTAGGAGGAATGCAACATCTATGTGGCTGAATGTTATCAATGTTATCAATTGCACCTCTAACAATGGATCACATGACATGACTCCTTGTATGTGAAAGTTGTTGCTTTCTGATGAACCCACAGAGTGTGCACTTCCATCAGCTCCATGTAGTATTTTAGCGTCAGTGTTTTGGTTTTCACGCCCCACTACCTGCCCAGCACCAAAGAACAGACAGACAAAACTAGCAACTAGCTGGTGAACATAGTGTAGCATTTAGAAGCTAAAGAGACAGATATTTTTCTCAGGAGTTGGTGGAGACCAAAAAGAAAGCTAAAAATAGAGTTTAAATTAGACTTACACAATTATCAGGTCAGGTGGAGGGATACAAAACCTCAAATTATTGCTAATGTTGCTCCATATCAGCAAAAAAAAAAAAATCAGTTGTTGCAAGTTTAAACAATTAACAAAATTAGTAATTTTTTTTGTTTGATTTACGCGCATGAGGGGTTTTCTTCGCTGTAACGCGTAACAACTCAAGATATTTTTGCATACTTCTGCCATGTTGTATGTATGTAGACACTGAAAAATATCATGCTATTGATTTCAAGTATACATTTTTATATTGAAGGGTCAGTTCACCAATGCATATTTTCTGACTGATTTTGTCCAGATTTTGAGATGCCTGTCCTTTTGCAGTTATGTTTTGAAAAGCACAAATTTACCTCAATTTTATCAGGGTAGAGGAAGAAATCACAAAACTTGAAATCTAGACAAATCCAACTGTGTATGGTCAAATATATACTGAGGTTGGTGAGAATATACATATTTTTTTGTGATATGGGTGAGCCCACCCTATGAAGACACTGAAAATAATAGAGAGTTTAAAACAAATATGAAGCTAAAACATATGTCAGCAAGAAAGAGAGAAAGAAGAATAAGGATAGGCATTTTGAAAGTGGTTTAACTTGGTTTACTTTGCTTTAGCTCTGCTGCCTTCACAAAAGCTCCTCAGTAATATCTCCAACAAAGCCAAACACCAATCTGGTCGATTGCTGTTTGTCTGCTCACCGCAGAGCAGCAAGAAAAGCAGGCTGGCTGCTCCACTCTCTCTGCTTTCATCTCAGCAGCACTGGTCTGGTAAATGTTCATCCTACTGTTCTGGCAAGACAATTGGAACCCCAAACCAAGGAGCACCGTGCCGCGCTGCCTGGCAGAATGCTGCTCTACATATAGGCATCCACACACATATCCAGTTACTATGTTTCATGTGTTGATCTTTTGTAGATTTAATGGTATTTTTTCACCTTACTTAAATCAAACAATGACCACTTAGAGTAACTTATAATCACTGTTATACTGCATTATAACAGTGATTATAATGCATTATAAAAATAATATAATGTATTACAACAATTGGAATTATAATATACTATGATCCTTGCAAAAACAATTAAAGCAATTATTAGTATCAAGATACTTGATCTTATAAGTCATTATAAAATGCATTACAATGTGTTGGATATGTTATAAAGCATTATGAATATTTTGAGTGCTTATAACTATAATTATACGGGATATGTACAGCGAGTGGGTGATGGGTTTATTTCACAACAATGACCCACTCGCTGTACATTATCCCGCCTATTACATGGCTACTTACTTGTAGCCGTGTAATATACATGGCTTTGTTGAATACTCGATTCTGATTGGTCAATCACAGCGTTCTATGGTCTGTTATTTCATAATAGCAGACAGTTGCTATGTATAACAGACCGTTGCTATGGGTGCAATTCTGATTGTTGGACTCTGGCGGACCGTTTATGTGTCAAATTATTGATTTCTTAAGTAAGTAGCCGTGTAATAAGAGGAATAATGTACTGCTAGCTGGTCATTGTTGTGAAATAAACCCCTTCAGGGCGATGCGTGCATGTTTATTTCTCTGCCATAAACAAATAACAGACCATAGAATACCGTAATTGACCAATCAGAATCGAGTATTCAACAAAGCCGTGTAATAAGCATTATTATGATTATAACACATTATAAATACGTTTATAATGCATTATAGACATGGGCGTCATAGAAAGTGTTATCCAACACACACTATTACTTTTGCTCCTGAGCTAACTGTAGAAGCGTTTCTGAGGAACAATGCTAAACTGGCGCACGTCTGACTTACTTGCAGACTAAAGGGGGCTACTAAATTATAATTAAATTGGAACATTGTGTTATAAACCCAATCCAATTATCAAACATTTCTCACCAAGGGGTGAAACTGTCTTCTCAGCTGTAACTCTGTGAAAAATAGGCAACCTGGAGGAAATGTGGCTTGCACACTCTGCTACCTGATATATTCACACATATCTGCTGTATGATCTCTGTACTGCAAGAAGATTTATGTGTTGCCTTTATTCCGGCTCTGTTGTTTATATACGATATACCCACAGACATATATAGGCCTTTAGGCAGAATTGAATTCCGGTGTATACGCATACAGGAGCAAATAAACACTCAACCAAGCGCGCACACACACCAACATGGTTTTCTTCCCCAGGCATCAGGTAGCCAATCCATCCTGTGATGGGTAATTGTTCTTTTTCTTATTAAAAGAACAGGTGGCCGTGAGATAGCAGTCTCATTTTTCACCGCTGCTGCACTCCATGAGTCCAAACTAATGATCAAAACATTGAGCCGCTCCAAATCATCTCTCACCCCAGACTGATAGATATGGGAACTGATGGGAGGAAGACTGTGTGTGGGTGCAGAAGGATGTGTTTGTGTGAGCCTGTGCTGTCGGTGCATGAATGCGTGGCTGTGTATGCATGTATGCTTCCACAGCTACAGGATATGTTTTCTGTAGCCTATGGCTGTATGTGCACGTGGTTGTGCAACCCAGTCGGCAGAAAAAAATGTCGGCATTGTACGTTTCTGCAAACCGGGATATGTTGATTCTTTATGTTTCTGAACCAAAAATACGTTTCATAAATGCATTTCATACCAGCCTCGTATCACGTTTTTATCACAGATTTGTCAAGTATTTAATATACTTATCAACATAGGAGTGGGAAATATGCTTGATCCATGCAAATGTATGTATATATGTATTATTGGAAATCAATTAACAACACAAAACAATGACAAATATTGTCCAGAAACCCTCACAGGTACTGCATTTAGCATGAAAAATATGCTCAAATCATAACATGGCAAACTCAACAGCTGTCAGTGTGCTGACTTGACTCTAATTTGCCCAAAACTGCATGTGATTATCATAAAGTGGGCATGTCTGTAAAGGGGAGACTCGTGGGTACCCATAGAACCCATTTTCATTCACATATCTTGAGGTCAGAGGTCAAGGGACCCCTTTGAAAATGGCCATGACAGTTTTTGCTCGTCAAAATTTTGTGTAACTTTGGAGCGTTATTTAACCTCCTTTGCGACCAACTGAGCCCGCTACAACCTCCGCAAGATCGATAGAAATTAGTGGCGTTAAAACGAAATTGCGTTAATGCGTTATTATCACGTTAACTCTGACAGCCCTAATTTAAATAATAGCGTAACAACATAACTAGCTAACTATAAATAAAAAACAACTGCCCTTAACACACTTTGTAACGTTACAACGTTAAGTGGCCCAATGGCCCAAAAAGCATTTTTCCATGGAGGTTTCATAATCTGTGATGTCATCACAATGTAAAGTCTATGGGCCGAGTGGTACTCGGCATACTACTATGCCTTTTTGGCGTATGCGCCAGGCGAGTAATTCTCACTGGAATGAATAGGCGCCATCTTGGGGTTCGGTATCCAGTTCTTAAAATACATCCATGATCCATGGTTTGCAAAAACATACAATGCCAATCTTTTTTCCTTGTGACTGGGCTGAGTTATTCATGGGTGCCTTCATGTGTTTGTGTGTGTCTGGGGCCAAACGTGGGAAATCTAGGCCTTCAGGATCATATTCAAGTATTGGAACAAGGTTGTTTGGTCAGCGGCTGTGACGGATCGCTTGCTCGGCTCCTTTTCCACACAGGTGGCATTCTCCACGAACTTTCCTCTTGAACACCCCCCCCACACACACAAAGAGAAACCTCTCGTCTTCTTTCTTTTTTTTCATCCAGTCGTGGCTCATTCGTGCTGCACCACGCTTATCGCTTTCAAAGGGAAACCAGCGTGCATCTCAAAGAGAAGAGATGAAAGCGGCTTAATGATCTATTATACATGGGGGCCGTTCATTGGCACAGAACAAAAGGTTTAGGTGTTGGGGGAGAAACGGCAGACTGTAAGAAGTTGAGATAAGATCCATTTTGTGTCATCCACCTTTAGTGACTTCGAGGGCGAGAATTGGGAGGCCGCTGTCATGGCCATTGTGTTTTTAATGCGTCCTGGACAGCTTTACTCGCCTCCAAAATGAGATTACTAAAAAACACCAACCAGTCAGTGATGACAGACTGACTGGAAGAGAAATTATACAAATTCATTTCAGGGGATGTGTGAGGCGTGTGATATGTTATTTGCATTTTTTTCTCCTCCCTGTCACAAAAGCCTGTGATAAGTGACAACGCTCTGCCACGCTCATCCGCTCAGGAGATTTGGCAGATGATTTCAGTGATTTGTGTTTGATAGCACGGTGATGACATCGACGGAGGCGGCACAATGTGACGCTTTGGTGTGTGAAATAAAAGCGCTTTTCCCCGTCCTGCACACTTGACAGCACGCAGGACGGAAAACACAAACTTTCCGTCTCTCTCCTCTCTCCTCTCTCTACCGCTCTCCCTCGGCTTTTGATCATTTGTGCTCCGTTCTGCCATTCTATTTGAGCCGATGAGATTAGTCATCATCGCCTGTCCCATCTGTTGTGTTTACGACTCATTTGTTTACTCGCTGGTTTACATCAGAGCGCACTGCGGCCAGGGGGATTCCTTCAGTGCAGGACTGGGTCCGGGCTCCGAGGTCAACCTAGCTCAGTGATTCATCACGTTTCTCGCTAAGTAGCTGTGATGAACAACACATATTCCCTTCATTTCTGAACATAATAAAAGCAAAGCAATGGAAAAATGCCGCGTGACGGAGCCAAAAGGAGAATTGCAGACAAAATGCAATTTTGGTCAAATCAGTCAACTATTTCATTACTTGTGGATCTACGTTATGAACTGACTAAGTGCCAATTTACCAGACAAGTTTGCTTGTGGTCTACAGGGAAATAGCTGCGAACTTAACAGGACAGGTGGTGATGGGAAGCAAGCTTGCAATAGCTTCACATTATGTAGATGAGCAGCAGAGAAACAGCGGGAGTCATTCGCAGCCAAATAAAACTCTGCCGAAACCCAAAGTTGTCCACCATGATGTTTTAATGTATGCCAGACGGGAAATTGGCTCTTTGTCGAAGCCGTTTTCCACCGGCTCGTAATTTGTCCGTCCATCCCTGCATCCATTTTTTTATTCCCCGCTCGTACAAATTCGGGATCACAGGAAGCTTATGATGTTCATTCATTATGTTATATGGGATCATCTTCACACATCAGTTGCTTTTACACGTTTTATAGCCTGGGATATCATTAGTAAAGAGGCTAATCCTCAGTCAGAGGTCATGTTCTTCATGTGCACAACAGTCAAAGCTTCTACAGCTTCAGGCTACAGTAGCACACGAGACGAGTGAAAGCAGACTACATGAATAAATAATCTTAAAGGAGACATATTATGCTAATTTTCAGGTTCATATTTGTACTTTGGGTTTCTATTAGAACATGTTTACATGCTTTAATGTTCAAAAAACACATTATTTATCTCATACCGTCTGTTTGAATATATCTGTATTCACCCTCTGTCTGAAACGCTCCGTTTTAGCGCCAATCTCTTTAAGATCCCCTCCCAGAAAAAGCCCAGTCTGCTCTGATTGGTATGCACCTTTGCAAAGGTAGTTCTCAAGCTGTGGGTGATATATTCTAATGAGCCTGTAGTATAAAGCCGGGTTTCCACTTTTAGTCCCTGGAACTACTTTTCAAAAAACTAAAAGGTTCCTTCAGCCCACTGATGTCTGCGTTTCCACCGAAGTCTAAAGACCTCCGAAGATTTAGCAAATTAGTCCGTATGACGTATGGAAAAGCAACGAGAGCTGCTGGTTGTCACAGCAGTAAACACACTCAGCAGCCTGCAGTTCAGCGTGTCCGCCTGTTTCATCTAAAAAAAAACACGTTGGAAAAAAAACATTCATTAGGTTTTGTCTCACTGCGACAATATTTACTGCTGCATATATATACTGATGCACGTTGGATGTAATGAATGAAATGCAGCAGAGGAAAATGAAACTAAGAGCGTCTGTCTCCACATTAAATCATCTGTTGAGTGTTTAAGGGTTATTTATTTGTGCTTTAGAACGTAAGCGCTGGTAAACAATGACAATATAACTGTTTTTCTCTCATTCACAGCACCGCCGCGATGTCTCTGACGTTACCAGTCGCCCTCGCGATCTCTCTCTCTCTCTCTCTTTTTTTTAATGAGTCGGGAGGCCAACAGCAGAGCCTAAATTTACTTTCAATCTTATCAAATGCCCTCCCCTCGTCCTAAAATGGTCCTAAATCGATATTAGAGTTCTTCCTTGTTTATGAATGAAGCAGTACACAAGTTGAAGCAGTGGTGTTGTGTGTGTGTGTGTGTGTGTGTTTCACCAGTCAGCGACAATCATCCCTACAAACTCAACCCCGAATGTTTCAGTACTTTCAGAAAATACTACCCCCCGACCAGGGCTTTTTTGTGGGGTAAAAAGGCCCCAGAAAATGTCTTCAAAAGGTTCTTAGTTCTGGGGGAAAGTTCCTGCAGTGGAAGCGGGGATTAAGTGATCCATTCCTGCAGTCTTACTTTAAACTTTCCTTCTGTGTATCAACATTATTTGGTGAGTCTATAACTGTCTGTTCTTATGTAACAAATCACTGAAGGAATAGTTTGACAATGATGAAGCTTCTTCCAGCAGCTGGTTAAGCTTAGCTCAGCACAAAGACTGGAAACAGGGTGAAACAGCTAACTTGGCTCCGTCTGTAGCTGACAAAAATACGCCTATCAGCATCTCTAAAGTACACTATTCGACAGGATATGTCTCCTTTAGTGCGATGACTTGCTGAAGTCTTGTTAAGCTGCTGGTTATAGCTTCATATTTATTGTGCAAATTAGATTTGCACATTTATAACTAAAATCATAAAAACACACTCACTGGTAATTTATACAAAAGTCTGTAGCCTATATAAAACTATTTAAAAAGATGGTTTCTTTGCTACTTAGTAGGCCACATTCTGTTTAAAACAAGTATTTCTGCACAGTTGCAGATAAAGATCAGGCTAATATTATATGAGTATTATACTATTTGTAAAATTAGATTTCAGTGGTGGCTGTGTAGGATTGTTTCCAACTCCTGTGATCCAAACATTCCCCATAACTCCAGAGCGTTGTTCAAAAGTCAAAATGTTTTTATCTAATGAAATATTCTGCTTCAATCCATCTTTGTTGGCGTTTAGCTGACGAGTTATATTCATTAAAGAAACTTGATTTAATAATAAAAAAAGACTAACTCATTAAATACAATGAATCACCTCATTCAAACAGGATATTGTTTCAAGAAAAATAGGTTGGGAACAACTTGACTATAGAATATAGTATTTCCAATTATTCAGGAACTATCGTTAATTAGCACCTAGTTTCTGTTTGTTCTTCGGTATTTCTTTGGTGATTACTTTGGATCTTCTGTGTACCTTATAGTCGAGTGTTGCCAATTAGGCCCATCTTACTGGGGAAATGTCAGCATCTCGCAGAAAGTTAACAACCTCCTCTCTCCTTGTTTCTCCTTGTTAGACATTTGAGCCTGGTTAGCCTCAGATGTTGTTATAAAATATTGACAACGTGTCTTGCAGCATTTTCACTGATGCCAATATAGCTACTGAGTTATACTGTGCTTGTCATTCTGACTGGCCATGTAGAAATGATGTTGCGATTATGTTGCAATGTCGGGAAATCTAGTCTACTGTGTATTGTTGAAGGTCTGTCTGAATTCCCCCTCCATCTGCACTGTAGTGAAATTATATTTGTACAGAAGAGCCAAATGATTCAAACGTCTCCGCCAACCTGCATCATGTATTACTATTACTTATTAGTATTACTACCATTGCTACAGTCATATGTATGAAGGAGTACACTGATGGACTATTCATCTGTGGTTCCAACTATGTTGGTGAAGTGAGAAGATAAAATTGCTGATGTAAATGTTTAGGTGGGGTTACATTGTGATGACGTATGAAAACTCCCTTTCCACTTTAGCAAGAAGCAGTTTTGATTTAATGAATCATCCCTCTACTATATATTGCAAAATGATTTCTCTAACCTTTCTCAACCCTCTTGTGAAATAAAGTTTTAACATCATCTAATTACTGAGGGTATGATTGCTGCTGAATTGAATGAGCACGGGGCCCAGTTTTCCGTTTTGTGCACTGTGAGCCAGTAATCTCTCAGTTTGCTGTCAGACGATAAAAATACACAATACTCCTGGGCGGCACAAAACCATAGTACTCCTTTCTGTCAGTTCATCTATTGGCACACAAACGCTGATTAGAGATTAAGTGCCTGCTGGAATGCAGCAGCGAGCCAATCCATCCATTGTGCTGCAGAAAAAGCACAATCTTTTCAAATTTCTAAACCTGAAAAAAAATCGCTCAGATGTGTTTTCAAATCAGGGCCTGTCACAGCATAATGTAGCTGTGATTTGAAAAGCATCGGACTGCTGTGAGGTCCCGATAAAACCATTAAGCCAAAGGCACAGCCAAACAAACAATCCAAGACATCAGACCATGTGGAACCAATGGCCCAAAGAAATCGGTTACGTACGCCATCCTTCACATCTTGCATAAACAGGCTGCAATAAACTCCGGTTCTGAAAAATGAAGCCAATGCTGAAGTGCCATAAACTTGCATTCTTTCTAACAGCCAGCAGGGGGCGACTCCTCTGGTTGCAAAAATAAGTCTGATTGTATAGAAGTCTAGGAGAAAATGAGCCTACTTCTCACTTGATTTATTACCTCAGTAAACATTGTAAACATGAATTTATGGTCTCAATCGCTAGTTTCAAGTCTTCTTCAATACAGCATGATGTTCATTTAGTAAATTATGGCCCAATTTAGAGTCAAATATACCATAAAGCAGGGTATGATTTAGGGCGGGGCTACCAGGTCGCTACCACGGCATTGTCCGGTCTGGGAGTTGTCCGTGTTTTCGTCTTAGAACTTTAACCCTTTCACAGTGTGTTTTCAGTTCATAAAAGTGAATTATAACCTTTTGGTCATTTTGGATCTTAGCTCCACCCTTTCATGTCAGTTGTGTTTGCAAAAAACCAAGATGGCGACGGCCAAAATGCACGCCGTATTCAGGGGAGGAAAAACCACCATTAATTTTTCCACAACTATTTGACATCTTACGCAATATCTAAAAAAGGCATGGCACTTTTCTATCGTTGAACAGCACAATATTGTCCTTCATTCACAGTATTTGAACATTTCTTGAATTCTTTATCCATTTTTCGTGTTACTCAAAGCTCCTCTTGAGATTTGTAGAAGACTGCAGTGCCATTTACTCACTGCAGGAGTGAATGCTACAATAAGACTCTTAAGAGCACTCAAGAAGTTCTCAGGTTGTTAAGTGGATTCAGCGTGCTGCTCCTTCACTTAATCTTGTGGGGCGTGTGGTGTCAACTGTTCTAAAGAGGCGAATATTTCAGATTGATCTAATCAATATTCAACTTCTGCTGTAACTCGCCCCTGGCGCTGGAAATTGGTACCAGATGGACTTGAAACAAACTGGGGCAGATGTATTGAGCCTTTGAAAAGCCCCATCTCACCGACAAGATGGTTTGCTCACGCACACAAAACTGAGTTTTTTTTGCCTTGAATACACAAATAATCAGGAAACACAGAATGTGAGATGAAGAATGCTTAAGTGGAATGATTAGGATCAATATTTTGCGCATATCAAACGTGTACAGATTTTGATGTGGCTCTCTGTAATAATAGATCTGGAGAATCATAAAGGGTTTGTAACACCGTTCCAGGGAAAGCATGAAACCAGAGCAGATGGCTCGTTCTCGGAGGAGTGAAATTCAGAGCGAAGGTCTTTTTTACAGATGACAGACATGTTGACAAGTGATTTGTAGCAGAGCTACATGGAGGCTACAACTATAAAGGGCCAGTACTTTGAGCATCAATCAACTTTACTGAACGCAAGTACGTCTTAAAAGCTCAAATATACAAGTCAGGTTGAAAGGTTCTACAGCATTGATTGATTGAAGACTTTTTTCTCTAGATGTTTTTCAGAGTCGAAGCTTTTCACTGTTATATCTGTATGTATTTTCAGACACGGCTTGAACAGAGATATACTTCAGACATCAGTTGGTGACCAAGACTGCATCAGATCAGATGCACCAAAAACATCAATGATATAAAAAGAGAACATGCATCAATGAAAAATCACTGAGGCAGGTATTTTAACTGTTAATTAGATTTCACATCAACGTATCATTGCTCAGTTTAACATCATTCTTGTGTAACAGGTTGGCGTGGGCCTACTGTTACATTGCAGCACACCTGCCAGTGTGGATTATGGGCTGCTGTTGTGATGTTTATGCAGTTCTTGGTCGATCACACTGACGTCAGGCCTCTGAATCTCTGCGCACATCTCCGATTCATTCAGCGAGTCATAAAAGTCTAGTGTTCTTCCCACTGACGGCTGTTTCCACTGGTTAAAGAAACAGTCAGCCAAAAATTGTAGGTGGGATGAAGAATATAGGGATGTCATCATCCGACATAGCTTGCTAGATCAACCTTGGGCTGTCTGGAAAACACTGAACCGCCTGCGGGCCGGCGAAGGATGCTGCAAGGTGTCCATGAAGAAATGGAAGATAACAACTTCCGATATATGTGTGTGCGGCGAATCCCAAACCATGGAACACATCATGAGATGTAGCCAAGCTCCACAATGTACCAAAGATGACCTGGCCGAACCAAATGCCGCTGCGCTCGCCTGCGCCAACCACTGGAAAGACGTGATATAGAAGATGGCTGGACACGAGGAAGAAGAAGATAGCTTGCTGGCTACATCGGTGAAGAAATTGACAAAAAATGGGTAAAAATATAGCGCCGAGAGGTTGAGATTGACACGGTGGTACAGGTTGTTGTCAGTTGACTTACATTAAGAACAACTCTTAAAGTTGTTTCTCACCAGTGTGATGCGAAAATGCGGTGCGGGAATGCCTAAAATCAATTTTACGCAACTGAGCAACTGTGTTGCTGTTCCATTTTCGTCAATGAGGCCCAATGAGATCCTCCTAAATAGTAGCCTACCGTGTCCACTCCACACAACAAAAAACACACAGAGAATGTCTAAGGGGCTAACATTAACTACACATTACATAAACTAATTAGACCAGATTATCGGCTACATTACCATCTTCATGGTAGCCAAGATGCTGGGCGATCTCAAGCCATATATTGTCCTTTATTTGGTTGTTGAGGTAGTCGTCGCAGTGTTTGTCGTACATTATCAGGTGTTGAGAAGGGGACGGCCCATTGTTATTCACCAGTAGTAAAAGATTTTTTTCCATTAGACCAAAACATTTTCTTTTATGACACGAGTGGGAAGAAAGGATTTCATTGGTCAAATAAATATTTCTACAGGCGGAAATCGGCTGAAATCAAAGTCCGCATGCATATTTTTTACCCCGCACGAATGTTCCAAGCATTCATAAGAACAAACAAAGATTTTTAGAAATTTCCGTGCTAATTTTTTGGACGAAAATCCGTGCTTGGTGTGAAACTGCTTTTAATCTAAAATGTCTTTGATCAGACGAGGGCTGCTATCTCAGACCTGTGCAGTTTTCTCTCTGAGAATGTCTTATTTTCGTCCCCTAGAACAGTGAGAAAAGTGAGACTGTGATGTTGATAAATGATTAATGGCATCTTTAATGTCGAGGCTGTTGGCCTGCCAGCAGGCTGTTGGACATTATTTGTCTAATTACTATTCATTCGTCTTCAAAATGCTCAAAGCCAAGAACAACGGCATACCATAACACGGCCCCGTGCTTCGAGGTGCAGCCAGATCACGCAGCATGTAATAGCCATCTAACACTTTAAAGGTCAGTGGTATTTCAGTACTGTCTCATTTCTTCACTTTCTCACGAGTTCACTGCTCTCCTTTGTAAGCCTGAGTGTGTGTAAATTTTCAAAATGCCTATGCAGTTCCAGCTGACTAATAATCATGATGAGGAATGAACACGGTGTACATTTTTATCAGGTAGTTGAAGCGGTGGGGCCGGGATGAGGTGAGCGCACCAGATGAGATGAAGGCACACAGTCTCAGGTGTGGTTTTAAAGCTTCGGGCTTTGTAATTAACACGGTGAATACTAAACTTGCAATGTGGCAGTCAAGGTTGTTTTGGGAACGGTGTGGTACTCTGCCTGTTAGCTATAGATGGCTTGCAGTTATCCTGAAATCACAGTTGGCATTATCCACCCAGTTTCTAAGTGTGGACTGATGAAATATCATGCAGCCCCAGGTCTGTATAGACAAAGAGACTTATGCCTTGTAGGTAAATAGCAGGATGTTGCAATTGATTCTGAATGTAGCTCCTTGCCAGACTGCCAACACCAATGAATGTCCTTCACTGACTGACTGAGACATAATTAAACGCCCATGCAAAACCTTCACTGTGGTTCGTTAAAGGAGCCATAATGTGGGAACACATAATGAGTGCTCAAGCTCGTTATGTTGTGTATAAACTCATTAAGCATTCACTTAACGAGAAGGTCAGTAGTTGTGCACTCACAGTTTTTGCCCGCACCCATAGACTGTATATAAGATGTGGACATAGTTAACATGACGTCAACCATTGGACTGCCATTTTGAAGCCTTGAGTCCGATATTTTGGCCGTCGCCATCTTGTATTTTTGCAACCAGAAGTGACACAAGAGGGTAGAGCTAAGTGCAACCGAACGCTAAATAAGACATTTTAAGGTGCCCAAAATGTCACAATTAACTTTCATGAACTGAAAACACACTGTGAAAGGGTTAAAGCTGTAAAACGAAAACACGGACAACTCCCAGACCGGACAACGCCGTGGTAGCGACCTGTCAATCACAAGGTAGCCACGCCCTAAAGCATACCCTGCTTTATGGTCTATTTGACTCTAAATGGGACCACAATTTACTAAATGAACATCATGCTGTATTGAAGAAGACTTGAAACTAGCAATTGAGACCATAAACTCATGTTTACAATGTTCACTGAGGTAATAAATCAAGTAGGGTCAGCTGCCTGCCCTCACCTTTGGTTTCATTGAAAAAAAATGGTTCATACAATATGGCTCAACTGGGGTTTTTGACTCACTTGTAGCTATGTAGCTACATCTTCAATAAAAGGAGGAATGATAAACAAAAGCAACAGTATATGGCCCAGTTAAATTCAATTTTATTTATTTCAGGGATTGACCCGCCGACCTTCTGATTGGTGGATGACCTGCTCTACCTCTGAGCCACAGCCGCCCCCAACTCAGGCTTATCAAGCAGAGCAGCCAATGCCAGCATGCCTTTCAGCGACATTCAAAAGCTGTTTCAGATTGTTCATAGTTAAGACAACATTAAAGATCCAAGTTTTTACACATGGACCCTATTTTCCCATGTTTTTGTGTCTAAATGACTAATGGGGACAACATTTTTTAAATTGGTCCAGTATTGAGGGAGAACGCACGCTGTAACCGGCAGCCAAGAAACGAGCTGCGAGGGCAAATGAGCAGCGTCAATGTAAGAGTACGTTCTCTGAAAGTGCTTGTTGTTATTATAAGTGACTTACAACATTATGGAAAGGACCCTAAAGAGAAATAAAACCTTTTCTTACCTTTCGCTTGATCCGATCTGTTTGTTATTGTTTTCAAGTCCCGCTCAAGGAGAAGTCTCGTTGTGGAATCTGAATATCCGTATACTCTGGCTCAAATAAATACGGGCGGCCAAAGAATTCAAAGACATCATCCACATTGTTAAAATCATCTAAATATTCAGCCATGACACTGAAAATCTTTTAGATAACACTAAACTACGCTTTCTGTACTCCATCCATCTGCCCGGATGGATGGATGTATTCCACTATTCCACCGTTGTCTTCCGGCAACACGTCACCTCGCCAGATTTCAGAACGAGACTTCTCCTTCAGCGAGACTCTTTCCATAGTGTCAGACACTTATAGTAACAATCAGAGGCTGTCATGGCAAAAACAAACACTTTTAGTGGATGTAAATGACGGTGCCAGCTTGCCCCAATAGCACCATATTGCAGCTGCTGTCTACAGCGCTCTCCCTCAATACTGGACCAATTTCAGAAATTGTAGTCCCCATTAGTCACTTAGATTCAAAAACTTAGAAAAATAAGGTCCAGGTTGAAAAATACTGCAAGTTACACTTAAAGCACGTTGAAGACAGGCTCAGTTATATTCTCCTTTTCAGTAATACACATCTGACAAAGCTACTTCCACTGAAAACCTTCTGCTCGCAGCGACTGTCACTCTCTATCACAGTGACTACACAGTGGGGAATAATTTTACAGCACGATATGGCCTGATCACGTGCAGTATATGTGTCTAGTGAACTATAAATCAAAACTTACAGTGAGGTATATATGACGGGGACCCCTGTTAACCCTTGGCAGCAAGAATAAATCCAGCTTGTCAGTCTATATGCTCCTCTCCATACCAAAACTGTTGAAATCATCAAGGCTACTTTAATTTCCTGCAGAAGGAATCATTCACTGTCATTCACGTTAGGGCTTTTTTGCTGTTTCACTGTATGTGGTTTGAAAAAAATTGTAATAAATGCACACATCCATCGAAGTAGCCAAGCTACATTTGAGACTATGCGAATAACATCCACATCAAAATTAAGGTGCAAATAATGTCACCTGAAAATGATCTACAGTTAAAATTTGAATTCATGTCACAAAATGGACATTTGATGGATGCTCTTGAGTTTCTTGCAACGCCCCGGTGACGCTCATTTGTATCGTGGGTAGCCCCAAGTGGCAATCAAGCCCCTGAACGCCATCGTTCTTTGTGTCACAATAACAAATAGGTTCACTAAGCAAAGGGCAGGATTGATTGCAGAGTGGACTGGACACACATGAAAATTAAGTCTTAATTGGAAATTTATGTACTGATGGATCTTTGAAAGCAGTATTCCGGTTGTGCCATTATCATCATAACAATAATGCAAAAAAACGAGCTTTCAATACATGAGCTCTGTTTAAGCTTTAGGGCGCTGATTACAAACACAAAGTGCAGATCGTGTGTCCTTGGTCAGAGGTTGTTGATGGCTAAGAGGCACTTGTAAGGAGCGTTCTGGTCATTCGTGGGCCCTCGGGAGCATATCATTATGGTAATAACACACTCACAGAGAAAGAAAAAAGTTCATTCTCTGATGTTAACAGGTTTAAAGAACGTCATGACTAGTTTCGAGGCGAATTCAGAAGACAGCTGAAGCTGTAAAGCTCCTGCATTAGTTGTGTGAAAATCCCGGTTTTAAAGCCAATTTCAAACATGGATTTTTGAGTCACAAATGTGATGTGCCCACCTTCCTACTACATCTGCTGGCTTTAAGATCCATCTTAATGAAGTTATTTGCAAGGGCTTACATCATAGCATAGAATATAAGCTTGACTGATCCTCAATTCAGCAGAGTAAATATGAATGATGAGACAATCACACATCCAAGACTGCCTACTTCTTTTCAAATAAAATATGCTGGTGGGCCACGGAAGTACTGAGAGAGTGTGATTGCATATGATCAGATACTCTGTGTTCGGAAGAGATGATTATACAATATGAATCCATGTATTTGTCTGGATTTAGAGAGACCAACATTTCATAAAAACGTATTCTGGACAGAGTGCTGCCCTCAAGCATGTTGCACAAGTTTTGTGAAATATGTATTCACCTTCATGTTCCACCGCTTTTTCAGCGTAGCCCGGGTGACCTTTTGGCTCAGCACTATGGTTTCCACCCAAGCATGACTCCAAATGTGATGCTCAGGCTAGAATAAATAAAAAGAAAACTGCATAATTCCAAAGCATGCTCCTGCAGGAAAACTATTCTGCTAATGGCAAAGAATAACTCTTGTCTCCTGCCATCCGATAATTGAATTGGTAGACAATGGCATGCTGCTGTCGCAGCGGGGGCTGGGGAAGAAGATAAGTGCAGTAATGTGCCTTTATACAGAGGCAACATGTCACAGCAGGTTGACAAAGCCACGCTGTGATAAATTAAGAACCATGCAAGAATACTGCGTGAAATTCGCTTTCCGATATTTAAGCGGCGCTCTGGTTACTCTTGATAAGATCTCCGTGTCAGCCCCATCATCATGAAGCCCATTAGCCATCAATCTTAACAGAGTCCTCTTTAGGCTGGTGAAAGTCTCAGCACCCACACCTTTATTCCATAGACTCAAACTACTGTATCCAGTGTCAACTTGGCACCTGATTCTTTATGCTGTGTGTAGTTTTAACCCTTTCCACCACCACTGTGTCCGCCAGAGCAATTAATTCATTCACTGCCCTTTAAACTACACCCTAGTGCCCTTTAATATTCCCACTATAGAACAAAAAAGCAGTGTCCATGGCACAAACAAAACTTTCTGTTAACAATCCCACAATGCGAAGCTCAGAAATTACAGTTGTGCAACACACACGGTTAGTAAGTGTCTGAAATCTCAGTTTACTGCTCACTATAGAGTGTAATAATGACTGTTCAACACATTCTCACTCCCAGCTCGTCAAATACGGCAGATTGGTCAGTGGCCCTACGCGTCAAACTATGGCGCTTTAGGTACCCCTCTAGCATCAGTTTTGCACGTGGCAATTTCCGCTCATTATATGCGTCTTTTCAAAATAAATTTCTGTTTCCACAGGAAACTACTTGGTTAGGTTTAGGAAAATATTATAGTTTGGGTTAAAATAAATACATTTGTTATGTAGTTAAGTAGGCTACATTACGTAAGCGGCGTAGTGTAACAATTTGGTTCCGTGTTTGATGGTTGAGGTAGCTTGGAGAGCGTAGTAGAAGACGGTAGTCAAAAACTCACAACCACTACTGGGGTTTCCACAATCCAGGCCAAGACTTCCTCTTCCGTGAGCTGCTCATTGTTTACAGTCCGGATAGCAACTTAAGATACGAGACTGGAGTTGGATTTGAGAGACGATGTGTGTGCGACCAGATTGTTTCACAAATAGCCAGTTTACAAGCTAATTTTAAACCAATAAAAAGCTAAATCATTGTCAGACGATAGCCGGTGGGTTCCCAGATTACATTTCAGCCAATGCCTTATTTTGCTCTCCACACAGACTGTTTACCTGCATTAAACCAAAACCTGCTCAAACGTGATTGGTCCATACTACTTGGACAACTAAATAAGTCAACGTTGACCTTTGGTTTCACATGGGATGTGAACACCGGTCTCCTGGATGAAAGTCCGGTGTTTGTTTGACACATTCATCACTCCCAACCACCATCCTAAGCGGAATTTGTCACCTGACTTCCTCTTATACTCCCGCCATAACTACGGCCACGTAGAGCGTCATAATTTGGCGAGTAGGGCCACTGACCCAGCTGCTGTAATTGATGAGTCGGGAGTGAGAACGGGTTGGTCTGGTATATATAGGCAGTAGTAAATAAAAATGTATTTTGTTGAAAATGTATAATAATTTACATTCATAATAATAATTCATAAATTCTTTCATTACCCATTTGATTTTTGCTAGTTTTAGTGTAGATAAAAGAAACTAAAAACAGCCTGTTACCATGGTAACTGTTACTAACAGGTGTTGCTATCTATCGTGAGGTTAGCAGAAAGGGCTCCTGTTCATGCCAGACTGTAACGGTTCAGTCAATGTTTTCTTTCTTCCAAGACCCGCTAATATTAGCTCACATTACCGGCAGTGACACACAGGAACCTACAATATGCAAGATTCTTACTAGGGTGACAGGTCAAGCAGATAAATCAACTTCTGAAGAAGAGATTATTCAAGTGGTGGAAGATGTTTTTACTAATCAGGAGAATAAAATGTGTGATTCCATGAGCAACTATACTTAGCATTAAAACTTTCACATAATAGTCCAGTTTTTATTTGTGGATGAGAAATGAAATACATGTCATCCTAATTCACGTTGCCAAAGGTGACTAAATTATTCAGTTGATCTCATTTTTATTGTGAAAAATAAGTCTGTCAATGAATAGTTTTCATTATAGTTTTCCTTAATGTAAACTTTCACTCACACACACACACACACACACACGCACACACACACACACACACACACACACACACACACACACACACACAGAGCAAGGGTTAATTGTTTTCCACTATTTTCTTGATTTTATCAATTGTACCTTTTTCTTTATAATCTCATTATTACGTGACACTTTGGCAATATTGTCCTTGTTATATTCATGCCAATAGAGCATACTGAATTGAATTAAAACTATTTACATCATCAAAATGCGGTTTTATTAGAGATACAGGCAGACGTGGAAATATAAATGGAAATATTGCTATGCTATATTTGTGACACGTGCAAGTATTTGAAGTATTTAGTGTGCACACAAGCAGAGTCACTCAACATACTTATTCTCTTTGTTGTTTTTGTTTTTTTCCATTATGCTGCATTATTTAATCAAGTCTAATTTGTTTCTGCTGTATTATTCATACTATATTTACACACAGTTATAGTTTTGTTATGCCCCTCACCTTGAAGTTACACTTTCCATTACACTTAATTTATCACGATGCGAGACAAGCGTCTGCCAGGGCCGGTTTTGTTTGCTGTTTGGTCCAAATTGTTCTTCCTTATCTCCGCCGTGTGTCCGAGCTACAGCGGAGATGAAGTGTGATTCGTCTATCTCTGTGTCTTCAACTCCATAAAGTTAGCTGTATTTTCACATTTACTAGATAAAAGCATCGACTCTGTGTCTAAAATGTTCTTTTTATCTGCAATCAAACACAATCGAGAAATGGTTATGGTGTGGGCTTTCAACTTTCCCTACGATAAGATGTCCAAAAGAAGCATCAGCCTGTCAATTATATGTCTTAGAAGAAGGTAATTTTAATAACTACGATGACTTATTAGTGCTTCAAACAACATTCAAACACCCTTATTCAAGAAGCTTATTTTTGTCAGGCGCATGCAAAGGCTCTTTTTTATGACTCAAATCTATTTTACCACTGCAATCTGCTGAGCAAACAAGAGGCTTTAGCCGATAAGCCAACAGCGTTTAATATTCATAATGGTCTAAAAAGGAGGCTTTAGAGGATCTGGTTGAATTGCATTGTGGATATCTGAAAGACATTGGTTTTCCGTCTCTGTTCACACTCACTGGACTGTGTTGCCATATCATCTCTGAGCTGATATCCTATCAATGTCATTGATTTGATACATTTAGTTTAAAAGTGAGTGTTATCTGCTGTTGACGATAAGTATCTTCTACAACCATTTACATCATCCATTCTGTGCAGAAACAATCTTAGGATACTGAATTTCTGTTTGTTATAGTATACCATAGCAGATTGTAACATTATTCTAAATTGTTATAGACCTTTTCATTGCCGTTCTGTTGCAAGGACATCAGCTTTGGTCCAAGTTTACTTCCTGTCAGGTGCTGCATTAACAAACACTGCAACAGGAAATACAAAGGGGCTCATTTATGTTACATTTGAAAAGGTCTATATTATTATTCAAAGAACAATACGGTTGCTTCCGAAATTCCAAACTAACATGCTATTTAGTACGATAAAACAGTATCATCCGAAATTACATTGTGGGATATTTGTGCCGCCGTAGCGTCCAGCGTTGCATACTGTAATATTACACCGGAAATAGTATGCAATTTGCGTACTATTGTTTCCATACTAAGGTTTCGGACATATAAAAAAATCTCACGTCCAAATGTCCGAAACCTTGGCATGAAACCAATACTATGCAAATTCCATACTATTTCCGGTGTAATATGACAGTAGAAGCAAAGAGACGAAACCCTGGTGTTTTTCTGACAACAACTACTGCCGCCGTTTTGGTTGTTGTGTTTATTATATTTATAATACTTTATTGTTCACTACAGTTAATTTCAGTAGAGACATTAAATGTGACAATAAAATAGAAATCATTTTGTTTTATTTTTGTTCGACACTTTGTAGGCGGACGTTTTTCTCTCGTCCGGTAGTCGCTTTCAGTCCAAAATGGTGGAAGCGTAGCTCTGCTGCTGGGCGCTGACGTTGCAATGGAACGAACAATTGACTTTCACTTCTTGGCAATATACGTTCTTTGGTAGTAGTAAGCGCTAAACACAACGGCGGCATAAATATCCCACAATGCAGTGCAATCATAACAGACAATGACAGACAGCTCTGTAAGGTCAATAACGCTACAATTTAAGTATGAGATTTCTCTTTGCTTGGCGTAATATATATATTTTTGAATTAGTTCAGACTTTATGATTCTCACAAATCATCATTTGGTCACAAGGTTGGCATGGGTTACCATGGTTATACGTCTCCAATCGGCAAGGAGGATCTCAGGAAGTGACGACGTAAATTACTGCTCAGTGCGTTCGAAAAGATACATACTACTGTTTATTCACTCAAAAGTATGTTGAACGATACACATATTGAGTTTGTAGTACGTAGTATGTGATTTCGGATGAATCCATTGCAACAGGAAATACAAAGGGGCCCATTGAGAATGTTTTTGCTGTCAAGTTTGAAAAGAAATTTATAATAGTCTAAGAACAATACCACTTCACTCTTTAGGAATTTGCATATTCCGCCCCTGCAGATCAGTCTTTATTCAGACAAAACCTGCACAAAGATAAGCCAAGACTCAAATCTGTGACTGGAGATACCGCACGAGTACTGAACTGAGGTCTGAGCGAGAATGTTTGTTTACCCTTTTGACATACAAATTAGCTTAATTTTATCATAAAGCCAACAGTCCTAATCTGCAGCAGAGCGCACACCCACAAGCCCTCCAGAAAATCTCCTTGTCGTGTTTTCCATCTTTTCCAATTCATTCTCTGCAGAGCTGCAATTGGTGTAACAGATTACAGGGAGCGACAAACTCCTCTCTTGTTCCCCGCCGCCCTGAGGCACCGGGTGAACGTTTGAATACTCAAACCCGACTGTTTTCATCTGCTGCTTCCCTTAAGATCGTTTTATCGAATTTTTATCGAGCGCAGATTAAGGATGTGTGAAGTAAAATCTCCAACCACACCTCTGTGCTGAGTGCATGCTGGGACGTGGCAGAAAGAAATGTGAGCGAGAGAGAGAGATGTTGACACTACACTGTGAACAAAATGAAAGCTTTTTCCAGTGTTTGTCTTCCATTCAATTAACTGATCATCAAACAAAACCAAAATGGTTGTATGCATATAATATGATGGATATATTGCAGCCTTTTTCAATGCGTATTTGTTTTAGAGCTGATCAGTGAAGCAGGAGATGGACAAAATAAAAGCACACAAGCCTAAAACTTCCAAGTTAAAACTTATGAATGAAGAATGAGTCCAGTCATTTAAAGCTCAGTATCGGGTGATTAAAGGTTCTCTATACGGCATTCAGAGCATTTCTATTGCCTCCACACAGCTCTCAACATGGCTGGTCACAGTGCTGACAGAGCTAACAGTGTTAACCTGTGGGGGGAATTGGATGGTGGGTGCTACGCTTCCGTGATGACTTCATCGGTCGGGACGGCATAAACTCTATCTGAGATGGAGGTTGGGGGCAACGGATGGGACACAAAACACAGTACTTTCACCCAGGGGACCAGGGTTCACATGCTGTCTGAAACCAACAACATGTAGTTGTCTTTGTGTTCACAACCTTAAGTTTCACTTTCACTTTTCAATCATAAGTTATTTTAAGCCAAAACACTATCTTTTCCCTAAACTTAACCAATCGGTTGTGTTGCCTAAACCTAAACTAGCTGTTTTGTTTGTGTTCAAAACGTAACGTGTCATTCAGTTTTACGTTTTGCTTTTAAGTCCACTTTCACTTTTACAATGTCGTAGGTGCAGTTTGGCCCATCTGACGTATCACAATGGTAATGACAAGGACTGATAACGCCCATTTAATGAGCTGATAACAGTCCAACTGGGTGGACATTTAGCCAAAGATACAAAAGTAAGACCTGAGGTTTAAGAAACTAAAATTATCCTTAGTTAAAATCATGTCATAATCAAAAGTGTGAAACTACACTATTCTGAAAAACACACCCCAGACAGAAGTATTAACTGACCTTATGATGAAATCACTGGAGTCGATGAGGCCGCCGTACTGCGCCCCCTTCAGGTTCCCAGAGTTCCCCACCACGGAGCAGGTCCTGCAGCGCTCGGGGCTGGCGTCCATGTAGAGCATCTCATCAGGGATGACTTGGAACAGCTCCTCCACCACTTCGCTGAAGTTGGCCGGCTGCCTCTCCGACTGCAGCCACTGGTGACACAGCACAGAGAGAGAGAGAGAGAGAGAGAGACAGAGCTCAGAGAGAGCCGCGGCTCCGGGGCCACTTTAAGTTGAAGTGATTGAACAAGGGCAGCCGAGCTCGAGACACCGAGCACATTTCAGAAATAACCTCAGGGGCGGCTTAGCTGCGTCTGCGGGGGCTCTTTTGGCCTGGCCTTCTTCTAGTGGCTTTGAACTCGGAGAGACAGAAAATAAATGCAGGAATGTGTGTGTGTACTGTATACTGTTATATATTGTGCTGCGGCAGCTGGAAACACTGAACGGATACAGAGCGTTCTGCAATCTCTCATGAGTTTTTACTGCAGAGTTTTAGTGACTCATGCTTTAAATATGATAGTAGGGGCTTTTCCACCTTGCCAACACAATTCTGGGGAACAATTTAGTTGGCATTGAATATGGGGAATAAGATATTATGTATTGAAATATAGCTTTTAATCAGGACACTAAACTCTACTTCAGTATAAATCTTAAAAAAAAACAGCTTACACAACATATTTCTGCCTAATTCCTAACTCTCCTTTACGGAAATTACTTTCAGCCGTGTATACATGTACGTTTTGACATCTCATTGGAGGAAAGCGCCCGGGTACACCTGGAGGTCGCGCCCTTGCCTTGCAGCAGCGCAGCCCGAACCATCTGGCCGAGCTACCGTTGATATGTGACACTTGCCTCATCAAGCTCCCTGTGAGAAGCGTTTCCTGAAATGAGTAGTGGCAGGAGGCAACCTTGCAGTAATTTTTCTATTCTTGCCTCTAATTGGACATGGTGTGAGGTGAATGTGGGAATGCTGAAGGCACTGGATGCCTTCCAGACAAAGGTAGGATAATTGTGTGACATAAATTTTGTGAATAGGCTTTTCTAATTTAGAGAGCTGGGCTCTAATAATGGGATGGGATGCACATAAAGTACAGTACATATTGGTTGGATTAAATTAAGGCTGGTACGTACAGTATATAGCTGATTGTGAATTCTAAAGAAATCCACCATAAAACACTTTAACAGCTATTGTATCTAATAATTCTGGGTTTGTTTTAAGGGTTTGGTGTGTTTTATGATCCCTGTGGATGAAGACCAAATGTATACGTGTCATTACATCCATTAAGATATTTCCAGTGGAGCGAGTTTGATATGAGGAAATGTTTGAGCTACACTAACAGTAAATAACAGGTTTTAGTGTCAGTCACTTCCAATCCATGGGTTTTTCTCTCCAGCAGCCATTTAGCGCTGACACCCAGCAATCATACAGGTGACAAAATCCATCATGGAAGAAGCAGAGATAACAATTCCTCCACTGACTGCAGAGTCAGGTAGTAGTGGACGAGTACAAACTAGATTAGAGTTTATAGATAGAAATTAGTCTGGAACTGGATATTTGATAGATGTTCCCTCGAACTTGCAAAGGAAAGGCTGAAAATGCAATATATATAGAACATATGACATGTTATATCTGATTTGTTTAATCCATACAATCTTGTTGAGTCTTGTTGTGAGGTTAGAAGGAAACCAGCAGAGACTCCAGGAAGTCATTGTGCCCCATTAAATCACAACAAGATGTGGATTAGTGAGCTTTAGATGTGCTGGTAGGTGTATTATGTCACCTTTGGACAGAGCCAGGCTAGCTGTTTCTCCCTGCTTACAGTCTTTATGCTAAGCTAAGCTAATCGCCTGATGGATCTAGTTCCATAATTAGCGTACATGCATATCGCCGAAAGCACAGTGTGGCTCGCTGTAGTAATAACATTCTTCTGCGGCTGGGAGGCGTGTTCATGTACTCTCTGGCCGAACTTAGTCGCTAAAAGTTATCCCCAACTTTTATTGAGTTCGGAGTGGACGCCGCAGCTTTCCACTCACATTGAGTGGCAACTCGCTGTAGGCCACACTTCGCCGCTGCTCTGGTGTGTTTTTGGTGTAAGAGTGGTACAGTATTGATCTTCTAATTTAATTCCCTGCAAGACAGCTAATACGTTTATTTCCTTTAAAAGTGCAGTGTGTAGGATCTGGCGGCATCTAGCAGTGAGGTTGCAGATTGCAACCAACTGAAACTTCTCCCGTGTGCCAAGCGTGTAAAAGAACTACAATGGCCTATGCAAAAATGCGATTGGCCTTATCTAGAGCCAGTGTTTGGTTTGTCCATTCTGGACTGTAGAAACATGGCGGTGCACAACCCGATCTCATGGGAAGGCGTATAAATAGCAATATATTTCAAGGATCTTTACAACAAAAATACAGTAAACGGAAAAAATCATGGTTGGGCTTAAAAAAAAGTACGTAAACTAAGTAAAATACGGAAACAACGTAACGGAAGTACATAAAACATGTCACTAACGTAATTTCAAAATAAATCAACAACACTTTGGGACACGAACACCGTTCTTGAACACCGAAAGTCCTGTGTTTGTGCTTTCTCACTTTTTATTCTACGTCACTAGCTCTGAGCATAGCATAGATGTGTTTACATTGCAGTCAATACAGACCACATGGTGAACGGTGTTCTTATTGCACGGAAATGACTTGCGAATTACAGTGTCATTCATGCGCCATTTAGTGTGACCGGGCTGTGGTGCAAAATGGCGGACTACGTGAAGTGGACTGCTCCCTATGTAGATACAAGCAGCTCATCCTAAGGTAACGAAAACCCAACGATTCTTAGTTTCAGGTGATTATACACTGAAGAAAACATACTTATTAACATTCCATTTCTGCCAATAGATCCCCCGAAATGCTACACACTGTTCCTTTAACTCTGATTTAGAAAGG
Organism: Adelosebastes latens; assembly: GCA_916700685.1. NCBI lineage: Eukaryota > Metazoa > Chordata > Actinopteri > Perciformes > Sebastidae > Adelosebastes > Adelosebastes latens. Next base: position 25,176 of record CAKAKR010035104.1, on the reverse strand, counting down.
TGACTAAACTAGTGACAAGAGGTATGTTTGTCCTGATATATGATACCTGCCAGCCAATCATTAACAAGCATTTTCCACGACCATGGTATAACTAATACAATATCAAGCTCTAGTCATATGAAACCCAGAGGTAATTGCAACATGTCCATGCCTAGGGCTGGAGAAAAATATTACAAGAAATATTAGTGAGGCAGGTGGAGAAGTGGTAGAGTGAACAAAAGTAGAACGCTTTATGTATTATTGAACATTATGATTTAAAAAAGTATAAAAGGCTAGATTTATTGCCTCAATAGTCCTACAGTTGTAGCTGTAGTCAAAGCCCATATTCATGAACAGAAGTGGCATATTTGCATAACATTTGCAGCATATTTGCATTATTCCCGGAGGAACGATGCGGATTGCAGAGAGTAAATGGTTACATTATCACCTATACTTCAAGTTATGATGGAAATGATCTCTCTTCGTCTATAGATGTGGGAAAGATGGTGAGAGCAATTTCCATATCCACCATCTCACTCGTTAAATGTGAACAAATTGTGCGTGGGAGTTTGCTTCACAACTTGATCCTGCTGAAGATCCCTCGGATTTGAAACAATCAATGTGGCAAAAAACAAACACTTCTTGGGAGCATCGCAGCAGCGTGTGATCTCTGTTCTTTATTCATGATCTTTTCTTTTCAGCTCCCCGTCTGCTCTCAGAAGCTGAATGTGCATGTTTTTTTTTTTTGTTTTCTTTTAAATCCTCAAACGCAAATCCCCTGAACACATCCCCTGAATCTTACCTGCCACCATTTAAAGGTTTCGTCAGAGAGGATGCTGTTCTCCCTGGTCATCAGAGGGTGGACGGACTGATTGAAGCGCTCAGCAAACCAGGGGTCGTCCTCCAGCTCCGTCATGCACTGTCGGCAGGCGCACAGTCCTTTGGAGAAAAAGTTATCCGAGATGCGAAAAGCGTACTTGAAGAAGTAGAGCGAGGGGTCCCTGAAAGTGTAACTGAACAGGAATGTTGTAAATGTAATGACGCAAAACAGCAGGGCAAAAGTCCTGATTTTCCTCCGCTTGGGTAGAGACATGTCGTCACAGTCACAATCAGTCAGCTGGGCTCAAATATATCACCGCCGTCCGACGAGCATACCCCGTTGTTCTTATTTTCCAGACGACAAAGGATCGGGTTCATGAATGTCCTTAATAAAAATCATCGATGTGGTTTCTTTGCAGGTAAATCCGCTGATTCTGTCAGCTTGCCGGCTCCTGGTTAATCAGATTCAGCCACTTTTAACTGACTGCTCAGATGTTGACTCTGTGAGGTGAGTGACTGATGTGTCAATCATTCTTTAATGATCCACCTGGAAGGCAAATAAAAGGACAGTTTTGTGACACACATACTGGGAAAAATGGGGAAAAACAGCTTGTGTGGCTCTAAGACTGTTTAACTTTATATATTTTTTTATTGGTGCAAAAACAAAACAGCAGTGACTTTACAAGTAGTACAACAATGTTAAGAACAGGGGAGAAATACCCAAGAAAATGTCCCCACTGTGGGACTAATAAAGGAATATCTTATCTTATTTTATCTTATATTAAAAGACTATTACCCCTTTCACACCGAGGACTCGACCAGGGTTGAACCAGGGTTCATTGTGTGTATGAAATAGTTAACCCACGTTGACTGACTCGGCTTCGCGACCCAGGTCAAGAGGTGGGTCAGACCAGGGTCAGACCAGGGTCGATTTCGATGTGAAAGGCACAGACCAGGGTTGCTTACAAACGGGGTGGGACAAACCTATGCAAATGAGGCTGTACAGTCGTGACGCAACTGTCAAAGGTCGCTGTGACTCAAAAACAAACACCGGAGGAGAACGACGGACGATTTGAACAACACGGATGTGTGGCAATACATCGAGGGCGTCTGCGGTGAGGAAAAGGAAAGCGGTAGATGACTGTGAGAGACAACGTAGTGTAATGTTAAACGAACATAACAAGGCTGCTGAATGAGAGAGGCATCCGCCGTAACGTTACACGGAAACACACCGTGTTAATAATAAGCCGACCACCTCGCGGCACCGCCAGCTGTGAGCTGTGATCTGTTTTTAAAGCGTGTTTGCACATTTTCTTTTTGTAACGTTACCTTTTTTAACTTTTTATTTTTCCAAATAAACCTGCAAGAGATCCATCTGTCGCCTGTTCCATCTGTTATAAAGTAACAAAGCCAAAGTTCTTTACTTTATTGAGCAAATGAGCAATCTAAATGAAATATAAACTAATTTTATGACATTTGGATAAGCTCTTACATTATCCAACAGTTGCCACAAGAAACAGAGAAAGAAAGAAAGAGACAGAGGAAGAAAACAAGGTGACGCTCAGAGCTTGACATGAGACATAACAAACCAAACAAACCAAACAAAACCAACATACCAAAACTAAAATAAGGAATGAAATAATAGTCATAATAATTCTAGTAATAAGCTCTTAAATATATTTAAAATAAAAAACGTCTTCTTCTTAATAATAATAATAATAATAATAGTAGTGGTAGTAGTAGTAATAATAAGGAAGGAATTAAAAATAACTAAATAAATGAGTAGTTAGATATTTATAAGCATCAGCTATTGTCGTATGGAGGGACCTGGCAGAGAACTGCCTATTAAGGGAGTGTGGTGGGAGCACTGGTGTCACTGGCAGTGGGGGGAGGTTGTTACTGGGGTGAGGATAAGTCCATGTGTGTGTGTGTGTGTTAAACGACTATGTGAGTGATATTGATGAATACTGTTTAAATTACACAAGAGAGTGTAAATCATGCACTGCTCAGTATTCTTGTAATTTCACAGTACTATCAGTTCCAAGATGAAACTAAGTTTATGTAACATCACACTACTGTTTTCTGTGCATGACTGTGGAAAGTGTTTCATTTACAGTGCTTTGTTTATTGCTCTTTATTTTTTTTTTTTCTCTCCAAGACTGCCAAATTACACGGGATGTGTCGCAGTCTCTAAAACGACCGTCAAACACCACCGATGTCTCGATTGATTGTGAAAATGATTGCAGCTCTCCAGGACAGGAGCACACAGGCAACAACCCTCCCATCCCCATCCCGCTGTTGAGGACATGTCAATAACTGGACACAGCTTTTGTTAACTGAGATAAAAATGAATGTCCAAATGCACAAATTATTGACAAACTGGGGTAAAACCGAGATGAGTCATTGATCCAGTGTCACATTCACACATTCAGATTCATTCTAATAAGTGGAAACAGTTTGCAGCTCTTTCCTTGATGATCATAACCAGTCTGAATCAAACTGTGATTTATTAATTTATTTTCAACAGCAGTTTGTTATATAAATTAAACCAGTGATTCGTAACCTGGGGGATACTTCTGCACTTCTACAGTTGCCAGGAGTAACTCAAATAATGGGAATAAATAGACATTACAATTTGATTAAATATATATATAGTGTAGGGGTGTGGAGATATACCAGTATTAATGATAACTGTGATATTTAAAAAATTAAATATTGATATCATGTTAAAAAAACCCATATGAAAATATTGAGTAAATAATTCAGCGCCTCTTAAATGATTTTATATGTACAGTTATGGTTACAGACTCTCTCTCCACCTCTGTATACTCGTACTTTGAGTAGGATTCATTTGCCAAAAAAGAGACAAAATGCACAATAAACAAAGTTAAAGATGAATTTGACTGATATTGTTCTTTTTTTCAAATTTTCTATAGATACCGCAATAATATTGTCGTCGTGAATTCTTTTGGCCACGATAATTGTGCAGTGAGAATCTGATATTGTGACAGCGCTAATACAGTGTGTGTATATATATATATATATAAGAGACATATTGCGTCTGCTGTAACACCTGAACATTACATGTAGCTATTGAGTGTGTGAAAACTAGTTAAAAGCCAGCAGAAAAGTCTAAACAGTTTGCTAAAAGTAATGGATAAATGGCTGAAGTAGCTGTTAAACAGGCATGTGATTGGCAAGGGTCCAAAAAGAAGGAAAATATTTGGAGCATCCTTATCCGTATCCGTATCTGTATCTGTATCCTTATCCGTATCCACCCACGCCACGCTCAAAATACCACCACGCCCTGATCATAAACCACCCTCATATATCATATTACTTTTTGTGTGTTTAACTGGTGGATCTTGCAAGAAGCAATTATTCTACCTCTCTAGCAACACACATGCTCAATATTAAAGGGGTCCTATAATGCTTTTGTGCTTTTTTCCATTTCCTTTACTGTGTTATATAGTTTTTTGTGCATGTAAAAGGTCTGCAAAGTTATAAAGCCCAAAGTCCACACCAATGGGGGTTACTCTCCCCCACAGAAACAGTACTCCTGAACTGCCTGAAATGCCTCGATTGAAGTCCTGCCTTTTATTCTGTTACGTGGTGATGTCACCAAGTAACACATTTGCATAATGGCTAGTTTGGCATGCCCTCAAACATAGGTCCTCTTTAAGCTTTTTTCATGTTGGTGGAGGGTAACTTGGACCCCTCTACAGAGGTATGCTCACCTGGGAGATATTTAGGACATTTGAATGATTAGATTCATTAATCATGTGTACTCTGGAGTGAAAATGGAAAAAAGAAAATGTTTTGATCAAATATTTATTATTTACCCATGCACTTTAACAGGTTGAATACAATGACCTTGAGTGTTTTTGTTCTCACAGTAGTCATTTCCACAATGAATGGGGTGGTGAGTAACAACTAAAAACAGATAATCAAAAACATTTCTTAACCCCTTCAGGCATTGAACACATTCAAGCCACAAATATGGCCTGTGGGCAGGTCACACTCAGCCTAATAATATGAAATGAATGCACAATATTTACATATACCTTACAACTTTGCCAATGTTTTTCGTGAATTAATTTGATCAATGATGAGTTTCGATCAAGCGGAAACCTCCGGTGCTAAAAAATGAAGCCAATGCGAAAGTGCCAAAAACTGCAACTCCTCAAATGGCCACTTGAGGCTGGCTCCAAAAGCGAGTCAATTTCCATAGACCCCCCATGTTAAAATGACCAGTTTTACAGCAGAAATAAACATGTTTACAGCCTGGTACAAAAAAAAAACGGTTTATACAGTCTATGGTTTCGATATGAGGCGAGATATTGTGAATCGTAGTCGCTATTACCTTATTCATGTATTTGCTTCCTGCCAGCCATATTTTACACGTTTTGCTTGAAAAAAAAAATCTACTTTAACTTTAATCCTTTCACAGAGTGTTTTCAGTTCATTAAAGTTATTTGTCAAATTTTGGTCACCTAAAAATGTCTTATACAGCGTTCGATTTTACTTAGCTCCCCCCTCTTGTGTCACTTCTGGTTGCAAAAAAACCACATGGCGACAGCTAAAATGCCAAACTCAAAGGTTCCAAACGTCAGTCCACAAACCAATGGGTGACGTCACGGTGACTACGTCCACTTCTTATAAATAGTCTATGGGGCTACATTCAAAAAGGGTTGGGAACCACTAATATAAACCATGTTTGAGCTACTAGAGAGCATATTTACAGTCATTCAGTAACCTGCTGGTGACAAAATTCCCAGAATAAAATAGCAGGGGAATGATTTTTTTTCAGACCCCGGCTTTCCATGACTGACAAAGCAGGCGGCCCTCCTGGGGTTTCATTTTCAACATGAAAAGGCCACCTCTGCCTTTAAACAGAGCCCGGGTTTCATTCTGATGTGCAGCTGTGTTTAGGATTCCACAAAGACTTCTATATTTAGCTAACAGCAGCAGATCCACGCTGGAGATCAAGTGCTATCATCACCACACATGGGGAGGAAATATATCTGAAAAAATGAACAAGCTACCTGCCCTTTTGCTCTTAACAATTTCTGAGTGAGCCCTCCATATAAAAGATTTGTGGTTAAGTCTATTACTACGAGAGAAAGGATGTGGGTCTTTCCTGATTAGGAATTGATCAGGTCATTCAAATTCCACCCTGGAGGGAAGCAAAGAGGATTGGGTTTAAGACCGAGAAAGACTACGCGGCGACACCGCCTGCCTGTTGATTTCATTCTCCCTATCAGAGCCGAAAAACAAACCGTACAGCCGTTTATCAGCAGCACTGACACAGGCCAATGCACAGGAAGGCTTATAAGTGATCCCGTCTGCTGTTTGGAGCTCTGTAACTCACAGCGGACTGCGGATTTGCATACAGACCAAGGTTGGTTATTGTCTAAGGCAGCAAGGTTGACAAGGATACCTGGGGACACTTATAGTAGACACTTGAATGAATAGGCCTATTTCTATAAAGAAGGCTGTTTACTCACTCAGCCCCCTTGGCACTAAGGGTTCAGGTGGATGTGAGAGGAAGCGGAATATATTCTCAAACAGGTGGCGGCTCCACACTTTTGACAACACGCCGGCCATCATCTCGTTCCCCCCCCGACCTTGTCCGACTGAAGGCTGGCAACCCTGCGCTGATCAAAGTTCGCTAAGCTGAGACAGCAAAGCGTCTGTTCACACTTCAGAGGGGAGGGAGAGAGAGAGAGAGAGAGAGAGGGGGGGTGGGTGGCAGGCAGCAGTGTGTGAGCTGTGATTTTCACCCTAATCTTCAGTTTTGAGAAGTCATCAACTTTGCAGGGTGTAGTTACAGTAAAGTGTTTTCCTTCTGTGTTGTGTGGAAATTGTTTTTCTCCCCGACTTACCTCTACTACTTGTGAGCAATTTAAGAAATCAAAATTCTGCAGTTGTGAAGACTCCTATGTATTATATATATATATATATATATATATATATATATTTATATATACTGGAGAAAAGGCATCTCTGCTGAGCTGAGAGAAGCAAGCCTCCCAGTGGGAGTTAACTGTGAAAAGTAACCTTGACAAGGGCATTCACCCAGTTACATAAATGCAATATACATGTTTGCGTGTTAGCGCCTGAGACATTTGTATTTGAAAGTCATGATGGCAGCCTCACAAGGTAAAACATGCATTGAAAAACAATAAATGCACGGCTTGTAGGGTTGAATGTGAGCAACACATTCTCATACCTAACTCGACAAATACCGCCGCTTAGTCGGTGCCCCTCGGCATCAGAGACCGACGCATGGGATACCCGTCTTGCGTTACTTTTGGACGGACCGGGGACGGTGTGTCAATGTATGCTCGTTGCATGCATAGTGTCCTTTCAAAATAAACTTCAGTTTTCACAGGAGGTTAGGTTTAGGCAACACAACCACTTAGGTAGGGTTAGGAAACGGTCGTGGTTGATGTTAACTTCACTGACTACCAGTCATGTGACAAAACAAGTCAACGTTACTTTTAGTTTCACACGGGGTGAACACCGGTCTCCTGGTTGAAAGTCTTGTGTTTGTTTGACTCATCCACCACAACTCCCGCCCGCTCTGAGCAGGACTCTCACGCTATTAATGCTTCGTCACTTGCTTGTTAGTTGAAAGCCCGGTTCATCATACTGTAGCTAAAGGGTGCCTCCATGCGTCGGTTTCCGATGCTGAGGGGCGCTCACCAAACGGCGGTATTTGACGAGTTGGGAGTGAGAACGGGTTGATATGACGGTATATACTGTGTGACAGTAGAAATGTGTAGAGATTTGGCATTACGGTTTCCACCGTGGTAGCAGTTCTCGCACGAGGAGGCATCCCAACCAACCCAAGATGAGGAAGAACTCAAGACATTTGCACACTGTAGTTTATTTTGACAGTGTTTTGTCGGCTTGTTAAATTGAAAAATGAGCAAATCCTGCAGGGTTTCTTTTGGTATACTTTAAAATACTAATTTGTGTGATTTTTATATCTCACTGACAGGGTGGTATTTCTTTGCACCTGTTAACCTCAAAACCTGTAGAACTGAAATTACTGTTCTCAGGAACCTTAAAGTCTGAGGCTTTTGCTTTTAACTCAAGTGTTGTCTCATGTGAGGCAGTTGTTTTTGTTTGTATAGCAGTTCCAAATAGAAGAAGAAAATAATCAAATGATAAAATAAAAAAAATGTAGTTAGGCTAGTTAGTTAGTCTGATTATCATCTAACTAAAAATCACTAATAAACCACAAAGCACATGAAATGAGCCCATTTTAATTTGTTGAGGATAATCTTCTCATGTTAGATCAGTCTATAAAAAATATTTTGCAGAAGCAAAAGAGGTAACAGGCCTTATTGCACGAATAATAATCAGACCAGCTGTCTCCAACCTTTTATTCAAATGGTCATTGATGGATGAATTTATGAATAACAAGAGAAATACTTTACATGCAGCATGTGGGCAAATGAGAGCCCCAGTTTAAAGTCTTGTCAGTCAAGACTTGTGCACCGCTGTACTTTATAATAAAATAGGCTGTAAAATAATAAAAAGCCATTACTTCAACAGACAGCAATGTAACATATTCCATATCAGTGTAGGGACCCAGCAAATGGCTGGTTTCCAGTGACCTCATGAACTCAGTAACATGATCCTTGACCACTGGACTAAGCTCAGCTGCCATTGGCT
>CAKAKR010035104.1:0-15677 GCA_916700685.1 Adelosebastes latens | reverse complement strand
ATAATCAGACCAGCTGTCTCCAACCTTTTATTCAAATGGTCATTGATGGATGAATTTATGAATAACAAGAGAAATACTTTACATGCAGCATGTGGGAAAATGAGAGCCTCAGTTTAAAGTCTTGTCAGTCAAGACTTGTGCACCGCTGTACTTTATAAAATAGGCTGTAAAATAATAAAAAAGCCATTACTTTAACAGACAGCAATGTAACATATTCCATATCAGAAAAGAGCCTTAGAAAGTAAAAATAAAGCAGATTAACAGCCTGATTTCTTAATATGAACAATATTATGCCAAAGCTATGAATAAAAAGAAACTTGAGTCTCTGCTATCATCAACACTCAATATCTGAAACTGCACCAGACAGGATGAATAAGATGAGATGTTAAAGGCAACACACATGCAATCCATGGGGGGATTTTCTGTGAAATTTCTGCTCCATAACTAATATTATCACTCAGGGAATAAAAAAAATGAAAAAATCTCTAGATTTTACATTTGATGGCATCACATCTCTGAGTCTTCGTGCTCCCGTCTCTGGCTTTGGCGTGGAGTATTTCATTTTCACAGATATTGACTTTCAGTCGGCGCTTTATTTTGATAAAAAAGGGAGGCATGGTTATGTTTCTTGCTCAAGCACATAAAGAGGATTCGAGGCGCGTTGAGAGATTGAAAGGTGTGGGCAGCAAGGTCTTCTCAAAAGATTTAAATGAACGGAGAAACGTCTCTGAAGTCAGTTCACAGATATGAGCAGAATATGAGGTCAGTCGTCAGATGGAGTTGATTAAATTGAAGGTGGATTGTGTGAAAAGACGTGCAATATAACCAACAGTACTTTTTGTGCTCTTAAACACAGTATACTGTGCAAAAAAAACACATTTTGATGGATTGATTGCTTTTATATATTGGTTCTCAGAGGGCTGGAAACAGCGTGTGACCCCTGGTTTCATGAAACCCTTTCAAAATCCAAAGGACAAAACAGGAGATGCAGAGTGGTCAAATTTAAAATGCGTCTGTTTATCCGTGCTGACATTTTGAAGGTTAAAGGGTTCATATTTGCCCTGCAGCAATGTGTTTTTTATACATTTTGAACTGGCATAGTGTGCTTTTCTAGCTATTGATGTTTATACACCCTGATTTAATGAGTATGTGACCAGCATCCTCACACAGGTCATCAGAGAGAACAAACTGACCTTTATCATCAGAAAAATGACACTACAAAGTGACCATTCGCTCTTTTTGTGATTGACGTGATGGCTGGAGCCCACTGCAGCTATACTCTAACTTCTTATCTGTTAAAGGATAAGGTTTAAAATATTGTTCTTATCGTCAACAAATTCCACGAGGAGACGAAAACAACAATGAATTGGTCCTCCTGACAAGCATTGTATCTGTATTTATGCACAGTGGTGATTTGAGCTAAATGCTAACACTTGCATGGCGACATGTTCACAATGACAGCGCTAACATGCCGAGGTTGAAGAGCAACTTGCAGGTTAGAGACCCCAGAGAATCAATTAAGGAAAATGAAAAAAAAAATACATAAATATACACTAAAGTTACATCTGGAGTCATTTTTTAAAAGACATTTTGTCAAAAAAAGACAAACCGGAAGTGACGTATAGGCTGAGGAAGAGCGGCCAAGTCTCGGCAATGACAAATATGGATCACAATGCTAGTTTTGACACAGAAGAGGTTGAAAATGTATATTCATATGGATATGACGGACTGCAACCTTACAATTATGAGCCTGTTAGGCGTCCAAGAGACCAGGAGCAGCCAAGAAGTAGGAGAAATAACGTCCGTCGGAGGAAAATTGAGTTGTGGTGTGAGGAGAATCAGTGGAGAACTGGGCGAGGCGGCTGTGGCTCAGAGGGTAGAGCAGGTCGTCAGCAGGTCGTCGATCCCCAGCTGCTCCGGGTCACATGTCGATGTGTCCTTGAGCAAGACATTTAACCCCAAATTGCTCCAGAAGGCATAGCCATCGGTGTGTGAATGAGTATTTCGATTTGATCCTGATGGGCAAAGTTGGCACCTTAGCATCCTCTGCCATCAGTGTATGAATGTGTGTGTGAATGCTGACATGTAGTGTAAAGCGCTTTGAGTGGTCGGAAGACTAGAAAAGCGCTATATAAATGCAAGTCACCAAGACACCTGTCATTTACCATGACAGGTGTCTTGGTGACTGACAACGTTAGCCATCGAGCTAACGATAGCTCACAATAGCTAATGCCGTTTTTCGTTACAGAAGCGGCAGAGAAGTCCTGTCTCTTCACCTGCACAAAATGCACCCAGGCATGAAAGAAATGCCCTCTGCAACGTATCCTCATACAACGGTTCCTGTGATATCTTACGAAAAGTTTTCCCTAATTTTTTTTCATGCGTCTTCCTACGAATGTCCAGCAACACGTGTCAATTTCTGCTCCAGTCTTTTCCAAAATAAACTTCCGTGAAAAGATTAACTTGATTAGGTTTAGGCAACAAAACTAAGATTGTATTTTGGCTTAAAATAACTCAGGAACTGGCATAACTTAAGTACAGAAGTACACGTGCGTGACAAATAAATCAACTTTGACTTCTGGTTTAACACAGGGTACGGACACAAGTCTCCTGAGTGAAAGTCTGGTGTTCTTTGACCCATCCATCCACCCTGACCTCGTCCCTACGTGGCGTTTGCTGCTCTTTATACTTCCTGGTTCACAATTATGTGGATTACATACAAATTGATGAATTACAGTGCATTACTTCTCATAGGTATAGCTAGGAACGGTGTATGAGAACAGCCTGCTCTCCGTGTCCTTATTCTTTTGATTATGTGAATTATTGCGGTGACTGCCACGCTGCTACAAAGCAGCAGATATTCATCACTGATCTTTCCATTTGCATCATCTCCTGCTTCTTTTATTTACTTGTTGCTTTACTGTTATTAACATAGCTCTAATGGTCCTTTCTACATTTGCCCTGGCTCAGCATCTGATTATAATCTCTAATTTTATTATTGCAAAATTGCATTATCCACCCACTTAGACAGTCTCTCATTGCATTACCACTGATTACTGCAGACTCCTCTTCGTCACGTCCTTCACAGCCATCCATGTACCTGTAGTCGCCGGGAGCAATAAAAGTTTCCCTGGCGTGTTAACTCCCAGAGAGGCTGCGTGTTCACTTCAGGCTGGTGTCACCGAATACAAGCAACAGAGCGCTGCAGTCTGAGATAAACCTGAACAATTCCCCAAGCTCTGACTCACTATCAAATCAAATCGAAAAGGATCAAAGCGAACAAAGCTAAAGGGCCAGATGGAATATGTGGAAGGACATTAAGATACCGTGCTGATGAACTGAAGGATGTATTTCAAAGACTAGTCCAGCTCTCCTCAGACTCTGCGGTTGTTCCTGATCTGTGGACGGATTCCAAAACCGAAGATCAGCAGACTTAAAATCCAATTTGCGTATAAGCCCGAGAGGGGTGTCGACGATGCAAAGCTATTTATTTCGAACCCTGTACATGAACATTTAGAACAAAAAAAAGCACATTTGCAAGATTACTTTTTGTTGACTTCTTGCCAGCCTTTAATACAATGCCACCTCACGTTCCAGTAAAAAAAGCTTACATCTTATTTCCATTTAGATTATCAACTCATCAGAATGATGGATTATTAGTTTTCTCACTATAGAACTCAGACAGTAGTTATAAATGGTCGAGAATTTGAATCAATTTACTTCTACTGGCTCATCGCAGGGTTGTGTCCTTTCTCTTCTATTTTATCTGACTGCCGTAGTAGATATAAGAATCAAAACATTGTAAAATTTGCTGATGACAGTGTTATCCTGTCTCTTCTCAGTCTGTCAGATCAATCACACGGACCCATAATGCAAGAATTTGTGGACTAATGTAACAGATCTTTTTTGTATTTAAATGTATCCAAAACTAAAGAAATGATAATCTCACCAAAAACACATAGACAGTCTTCAAGTGCAAGTGTTAAAATGTGTTAAAATAGTCCAGACCTACAAATACTTGGGAACCGTGTCTGTGTTTGATGACAAATTCAGATTTAGTGAAAATTACCTATGTCATTAGCCGTGTTTCCATTCAGTTGTCAAGCAAATGTTAGGCGGACTTTTGAAATGTCGCAAAAAAAGAAATGCGAATTAGGCATGTTTCCATCAACTGGTTTGGAGCAAATAAACTCAGCTTGTCGGCTACAGCATAGTTTGGTCAGAAGTTGGCGCTTTTCATGTCAGCTAGTGTGGTCATGTTTCACGTTGTCCAGAGACGAAGACATTCGCACGTTATGGGAATATCCAAGAAGACACCGACAGCAGAAACGGCTGATCAGTCAGGTGAGTTAAATGTTCGCTACGTCATAATGTATTCGGCAAAGGCGTTTCCATATTTAGCGCATCGACTCTTTCTCGATAAAGGCAAAAAACACCTCAAGCTAGTGTAAAAACTTTTGCAATTGAGGAAGTTTTATTGAATTTCGCTATTTCCATACAGCTTTTCTAATGCGATACTTCAAAATGTGCATGATAATATGTGAATGGAAACACGGCTATTGTAAAAAAAGGCTCGGCAGGTTTGCATTTGATTTACATCCCATTGCTTTAGAAAACTAGGCGAGTATTCTTGTTTTCTCTGTGATGTATTTCATCTGATTCTGTAGAGAGAGAGCTTGTGATGATACTTGGTACATTCATATCTTGCTCAATACAACCAGACAGACCACAACTACAGGCCCAAATCATAAAAAAATGATTGCAAGATAGATTGCAACATCGGTCTGAAGAATCGCAGTTAGATATTTTTCCTTAAATTGTTGAGGCCTACTCTGTGCTGTATATTCAAGAGACAAAACACATAAATGTGGTAACAAAACCAACACACACATGATACGAGGTACAGCAGCACAGTTTGTACAAACCACTTGCTCTTCCCTGCTCAGTATCAGATTTTCAGATAGGATGTAATAAAACCAAACTCCGGTAACGGTAGCTGCAGCTCCAGCCTCCCCTGAAAATTGGTTTTGATGTTTACTTTCGAATGGAAATTCTCCAACCATTTTGCATGAAGTCAAATGTTTTTTTTTCCTTCCTGCACTTCCACTGATAGCAAGGTGAACAGAATGTTAAGCAGCTGTGATTATTGATGTGTGTTGTCAAGCAAGCTCCCCATCCAAAATGAGACGTCTGTCCCATTAATCATTAACAACGCGGAAGACGTGGGATGCCTCCGATGGAATGAAATGGGTAGTACATTTGCACATTTGTCAACAGAGAATACGTGTTCCCATGATGCTAGTGATCCTTTCCCCCCCCCCCTAGTTTCTTACGTTTAATCATATTTTTGGATGAGGCCATTTTGCATGCAGACAAATGTTTTTCTGGCTTTTCCACTGATAGCTAACTGTAGCCAGGAAGAGAATGCAAAACAGGCCTTATAGTATTAATGTGTTTTGTCGGGGAACTTCTCCATCCAAAAGGCAGTGTCTCTCCCATTAATCATGAGCACCGGGGAAGGTGTGGGAAGAAATAAACCAGTCCATTTGCATTTTGTCGACATAAATATGTCTACCGCGATGCTGATGATTCTTTATGGTCAGGTTTTTCACAGTAGTTTTACACCAGAGCGATACATTTTCTCCTTAGATGTGAAAATATGAGCCACAAAAGGAGATCAGAGTGCAAGGCAGCGTGTTTACTGGAGGCTGACTACACATGGCAACAAAAAAAGCTCACAATGTGAAAGAATCCTCCAAGGGTTGCAGAGATTTGGCGCACAAAACAGGAGACAGAAGCGTTTCCTAGTGCAAGCATTCCTATTCAACTTGCATGGCATAAGGACACTCCCGTTTGTTCAATCTCTGACGATCTTTATTCAGACATCAGCCGCGATGGCAGATCTGTCACTACAGTACATCAACAGGGCTGATTTCTTTTTGCTGAACTGAATGATTTCTCTAGCAGTGTCAGTCAGATCCACTGAGGACTTCAGTCTGTCTCTGATCTTGTTCCAGATCCACTTCTGCATTTGGAGTAAAAAAAAAAAAAAGCACTTCTGTCAAGCAGAACATGAAAAGCACACTGTCCTCTCCAGAGATCGCCAGCATTGGTTGTTTGTTCAAACTTAAAAGAACCTATGTTTACGTTCAGTAACCATGGCGCAGCAGGAAGTGGTGTGATGTCCTTATAGTGGAAAGAAAATTAAGAGTGTCTGGGTTTGGATGGATGGTACAAAGTGTTCGACTTTGACTCAGAAGGCTGTGATTTGCATCACGTCTTCTACCAACACTCAATAATGGTGTCCTTTAACCATGGCCATGATTTGTCCTTATAACCTTAACAGCCGATTAGACTGTTATCAGGGCATTAAACAGGTGTTATCGGTGTTTATAACCCTCATAGTTGTGGGTCAGAAGGGCCCTGCTACACCCGATGTTTTATCATCTATTCACATGGTCGATCACCGAAAGGTATAAAAGAAGACGAGAGCGATCTCTAGCAACTTAAGTAATTATGACAGGAGCAAAAGCGGAAGTGAGGCTCTGTAGTACAGACAGCGTGAAACTCCATTAGGGGTGGAAGTTGGAGGCGACGAATGGGACACAAAACAAAGTACTTTCACTCAGGACACCGGGGTTCGCATCCCGTGTTCACAAACGGTAAGTTTCACTTTTCAAACAGTTAATTTAAGTCAAAACACAATATTTTTCCCTAAACCTTTTAGGTTTGTTGCCTAAACCTAAAAAAGAAGAGAAAAAGAAGCTCTTTTGTTTGTGTTCAAAATGTAACATTTCTTTCAGTTTTACAACGTGCTACATCGTGTTGCTTTTAAGTTTCACTTTCACTTTTACAACGTAGTAGGCGTAGTAGGCTCCTAATGACCCACATCTATGGTGCTTATAGCGACCGATAACGCCTATTTAATGAGCTGATAACAGTCAAATCGAATGACCTAGGGCTGCACAGTTAATCGAATATTAATCACGATAAAAATGTTGGCTACCCACAATTAAATGAACATGATGAACAGCAATATTGATGTTTAGATGCATGCTCCGCTCATAGAAATCAAGCGTTTCTTAAACAACGTGATCTCACAGAAATACGTGAAATGACCACGACTTCTTGACAGCGCATTACCTGGTGTGGCTGGTGTGTGTGTGTGTGTGTGTGTGTATGAGAGAGAGACAGAGAGACAGAGAGTGGGGAAGAGAAGGTAGACTATCGCACGCTATGTTTCTGTAAGTTATTAATAACTTACTCGGACCTCTGCTTTGACCCGTCGTCTTGTTTGGATGCAAAGTTTTGTACATTAGTAGGAATGTAACACAACATGGAAGGGAAAGCAATATTTTGTCCCTAAAATCAATGAATAATTGCAATAAATAATCCTGATCTCAATATTGATCAAAACTAATCGTGATTATGCAGCCTTTAGGAGACCTTAACTAGAGAGTTTTTGTTGCCCAAACGTACCCAGAGCCTAAAACCACAGGGATGGCTGGTCAGGAAAAAGCTCATGGATTGAAAAGTCTATTTTGTTGTTCAGGTATACAACCTTATCAGAAAGCTGACTCTAACCCTCCACCTGACAGTTACAGAGTCAATCAGCCCATGCCATAACACTCTATATCTGCAGGGTATTGATATCGTTGTTGATCAATACCAATGACTCAACAATGCTGACATCTCCGGCTTTCACAGCTCACTTTCTAGCCTGTGCTCTGTTCTGGAACAAAGACGGCCTGGCCCCAATGATCCCAATCTTCTCTCCCAACCTATATACGCCGCTCCACAGTGGAAGACATTAAGTGAGCAACACATCTTGGTTAAAGCAAAAATATCTACCTTTTTATTTTAATATTGGATCATGTAATGTGAAAGGGTTGCTAAGACTACTGAACCCAATTACTGACTCCAATCTGCACTTCTGTGCAGCTTTCAGCCAGGTTTAAATCTTTGATTTGTGGCTCTGGGGATGTCGGCCTATCTGTCGGTCGGTACAACACCTTGATCCAGACTGAAATATTGACCGTTATGTGCTTGAACAAATACAGGCTGGCCATATATAAGAGTTGGGGAATAAATGAGGGCTTTTTAACACATATACTGTATTTGCTACCTTGTGATTTACAAACTGTAACCAATTAAATTTCATCATGATTGTATTAATGTGTAGCCGCAACACTTCCTGCGGATGTTTCACAACAAAAGACCAGGGAAATGACAGAGTATTCTGCCATCTGAACCGTTTTGAATGCGAAACAAATGAGGGAAGTGTTGAGTTTGCATTAATGACAACAGCGGCAACAACAATCTGACATGCCAAATTGGAGCACATACAAAAAAACACTTTGGCTTTTCACTAAAATATGTCCTGGTAGAATAGAACAGAAAGCCTTAATTGTCATGGAACAGAATACAACAAAATTAGGGGCGCTACTCCGTATGGGTGCAGTTAAAAGGCACAGAAATAAAAACAGGAAAAACACCACAAAAACAAAACAACTTCAGCAGACAAACATCCACAGCCAACAAACACACAGGTGCTAAGATAGTAAGTAAAATAAATAAATACAATGCAAGTTTGCGCTACAGAAGAGCAATGATTGTACCAGAGAAAATGTACTTATTGCACTAGTATGAATATAATTATTGCACTGGAATAAATGTAGCATAGTTCAGCATTTTGGACGTCTCCATCTTGGTTTTTTGCAACCAGAAGTGACACCAGAGGGTGGAGCTAAGCACAACCGGATGCTGAATAAGACATTTTTAGGCGATCAAAATGTTACATTTAACTTAAATGAGCTGAAAACACACTGTGAAAGGGTTAAAGTTGTAAGACGAAAATGCGGACAACTCCCAGACCGGACAACGCTGTGGTAGCGACCTGTCAATCACAAGGTAGCCACACCCTAAAGCACCTCCTGCTTTATGGTCTATTTGACTCTAAATGGGACCATCATTTACTAAATGAACATCATGCTGTATTGAAGAAGACTTGAAACTAGCGATTGAGACCATAAACTCATGTTTACAATGTTAACTGAGGTAATAAATCAAGTGAGAAGTAGGGTCATTTTCTCATAGACTTCTATACAATCAGACTTCTTTTTGCAACCAGAGGAGTCGCCCCCTGCTGGCTGTTAGAGAGAATGCAAGTTTAAGGCACTTCAGCATTGGCTTCACTTTTCAAACCCAGAGGTTGCCCACTGGTTGCATTAGTATGAATATAATTATTGCACTGGAATACATGTAGTAGTATGAATGCAATTACTGCACAAGATCCAATAGGTTTGCCTTGGAAAAAGAGAGTCATATTGCACATAAGACAGTCATATTGCACATAAGACAGTCATATTGCACATAAGACAGCCATATTGCATATTGCTAGTAGTAGCCTGTCTCAAGTAAAGGCCAGTTTCTCAATTCGAGAATTAGTTTTGCTGGAAGTCCACCAACGCTCTTTGGTGGACTTCACATGTAGCGAGCTGCTACTGAAAATGACTGACTTCCTGTCACTTATCAATTTGTAGCAGTGCGTGCCCAAGCTTGTGGGCCAAAAATGCAAATGCCACAACAGTCAATCGCAGTAGTTTTGCATGCTGGTCGCTAGAACTTTCAGTCTGTTAACTAGTGTCCTCATCTCTGTGTGCCAGTAACAGAGGAGGGAGGGAGGGAGGGAGGGACGGGGGCGACAGAGGCTTGTGTAGGAGGAGATATTTTCAATCAGTGCTGTTACAAATTGTACTGGTCCCCAAGGGAAATGGATAAAAACCACACAATGGTTAATGAGCCTATTAATATATACTATATGTCTTGTGAAATCATGTTGAAATGAGTGTTACTTCAATGTGTTAAACTCAAAAGAAGCTGAGAAAATCATTTATAAAGCTTTTTTATATGCTCTCTTTTTACACTCCCCTTCAAAATCAACGAGTTCAAAGGACCTGAAAAACTTCTTTAAAAGTTGCAGAACTTTATACATTGAAGGAGCCTATATGTGCAGCGGCCAGATGGACTTTTTGGCAGACTTTTCAGTGACAGTGTGTGGGATTAAGACAGGCTGCATTAAATAACCTGAGCTTTCTCAGTAAGAACAGCCAGCTCTGGCCTGTCTAATCTATTGCCACAGTGTTATCGGACCACTGCAGGTTGTTAATAATGCGAACGCCCCCCCTCCCCAAGTAGTCGGAACCGGGCTGCCATGTGGACTGTTGGATGGACTCGGAGCCTTCTGGCTGTGTCAGAAATGCTCCGACAGCTAGTTTGTTTCAGTCCCAGAATGGTGGCGGTGCTGGGGTCAGTAAGTGGTGGGATCTGTCTGTGTCAGGAGGTAATACAGCCTGTTAGTCAGGGTCTAATGAACAGTGCATTAACATCCAATGTGACATTTTTATCGACCAGTTCAAATCACAGCAACAATAGAACATCTTCTCCTCCTATAGACGACTCTGGGCTGAGGGGGAAGTGAACAAGCTGGCAGTATTGCAGTGGCACCTCACTCTGACACCACTGTAAGGTGTATATTTAACTTTTTAAGCACTTGTTGCCAAGAAACATGTTTAGGAGATAATAAGATGTCCGTGTTGAAAATGTAGTCATCGCATGCCTTTAAAATAAAGGTTAAAATCTAAAAAACTCAACAAAATTAAGTCCAGTTTTAAAGGGACTCTATGTAGGAATCAGAAATTGCTTGTTAACAGTCTGTTAAGGCTGTTAAGTGGCTGTTAAGTCAACGACATTCAGCGTAGAGTTTGTGTTGGAGTCTTGAGTTGTGGTGGGGGCTGGTCGTTTAGCGTTTAGCGGGCACCATTTCTAACCGAACGTTAGCTATGGTTGCACACTGTTAACCCTGAAGCAGAGCTGAAAATAAAGGCACTTGCGAGCGCGCATGATGTCACATCTGTTGGATTTTCCCGGAAAAAAACGGGCCTGCGTTCTTTACATTAAAAGCAGTCTATAGGCTAATAGAGAAAACCCAGAAAGCCACGGAGGGTCTAATTTTTTTTGGTTAGGTTACAACCTGTTCACACATTGACAATAAAAAATAATTTATAAGTGTAAAAACTTACATACAGTCCCTTTAATAGGTGGCTAGATGTCTTTTCAAGGCTGTGCCGTATCAGCTGCTCCAACTTGATGGAGTCTTGAGGGAAAGCAAAATGAGGATGAGAATATTTGCTTGTTTTCTTTGTCATTGGTGACAGTAAACTGAATCTCTGGGTTTTGGACTCTTTGGAAAGTGCCTCAAAATTGTACTTTAAGGTGCAGTGTGTAGGATTTGGTGGCATCTAGCGGAGAGGTTGCAGATTGCCACCAACTGAAGCCTCTCCTGTGTGCCAAGCATGTAGGAGAACTACGGTGGCCAACGCAAAAACGTGAATGTCCCTACCTAGAGCCAGTTTGGTTTGTCTGCATGGCGGCTGGCTCCATGAAGAATTGCAAAAACTTGCTAAAAACTCTCACGAGACTCGCTGCCCGACGACATATCCTGACCTTAACCATTCAAGGTCAATGCCTAACCTTAACAATCTCATGAGAGTTTTTAAATTTTTGCTTTACCTTCTCGACACGACTCATGAAGAAGACCCGCTGCGTATGTAGATATAAATGACTCATTCACTCAGGTGATTACACACTAAAGAAAACATACTTATTGATATTATATTCCATTTCTGCCAATAGATCCTCCTAAATGCTTCACACTGGTCCTTTAAGTAGCATACTTGAGTAAATGTGCAATACACCACTTTCCATCACTGTGTGTTTCAGATTCTTTATCAAATTATGTTTTTCATTCAATAAAAACACAATAAATCACAAATTGCAAGTCTGTTATGATATAATTAAAAAAAACAGTAATTCCTGCTTGATTTGTTTTTTTGACAAAAACTACATAAAACAGATGATACACTGCGACAAATAGGCTACATTCATTGAAAACGGCGAGGATCCTGTAATTCCTGCTAATTCCTTCCTGTAATAACTTCACAGCACTTTCACATCTGTACTGTTATTTTCCCCCCAAGGCCTGTAATTTCACACTAATGTGAGTCTGAAAAACTTCCACATTCACATTATCTGTCAGAGGGACAAACCGAGCATCTCTGCTTTCACTACTGTTGTTGAAATGTGTTTATTTTACATTACAGCAATAACGGTGGCATCCTTGAGCACAACACACACATCAGCCGGCGGATAGACCCTTTTAAATGTGACAAACATTGTAAATGGGCCCCTTTGTGTTTTATGTTGCAATGGTTGTTAATGCAGTAGGTAACAGGAAGTAAACTTGGACCAAAGCTGTTGCCCTAGCAACAGAATGGCAATGAAAAGGTCAATACAAATGTCTGGAAAATAACCTGTTGGTATTTTATACTATAGAGGAGGGCTCATTGTACTTTACTTCTCAAAGCCATTAGTTTAGGAATAAACTGAACGATGAATGATAATAAGGATTTATCAACAGTGGCTGATGATATGGGCACTTGAATGTAAATGCCAGTGTGATTTTCTGTTCATAATTTCAGTTATTAATAATCAATAATTTCCTGCGCAATCATCAATAGAGACAAACAAACAGATCAATACACAGGTACATGCAGGATGTACTGGAACAGCCTTCACTGATGAAAAAGGCAAAATAAAAGAGGTTTCTCCAACCTGTACTCACACTTCAGCCTAAAACCATTTTGTGCTTACACATATGAAATTCATAAAGCCTCTGCAGGTGTTTGCTAATCAAACTCAAACTCCTGACACATCAAAAATGGCCTCAAATAGACACAATAAAAAAGACTGGAGTACTCTGGCCTCTCTGAAAATCCACTAAGTAGTACATTCATTGTTAGGGCAAGACCTATTGTAATTAGTGCTTTAATCATTATCCAGCTGCTCGTGCACAACCAAAAGATTACGGTCGATAATGAGCATGATTAGGGGCCTCTGCGGGTTTGTATGGGTTTGGTACATGCTGAAGCTGACCTGCAGAAGCATCCTTTAACTACAAAACTCTTACACTCAGACCAATTTTTTCAATTTAGTTAGTAAGACGTAGATGTAAATAAGCCCAGTCGCAGTTCATCTGATTTGCAGGGTGTCCTTAAATAAGACCTGATGCCAGGCTGTTTCAGACATTTGTAGCTCATGTCAGTGTACAAAAGAAACAGCTGGTGAACTTGGTATATTGGTTGAAGACATGGATGGATGATTGAACGTGTCTACCGGGCCCGAGGGGTCAGGGGGTCACTGGGTTGTTAACACTTGTTGTTGCAAAGTCACAGAGCTCAGTTAAAAGACAAAAACAGATCACAAAGAGATGCAAAATAACCACTGAAATATACAAAACAACTCCAAGAGAAACAAAACAACCTGAAAGAGACACAAAACATCTCCAAGAGAAACAAAACAACCTGAAACAACTACAGCGACACACAAAACAACCTCAGAGACAACCAAAACAACTAAAGAAACACAAAACAACTATAAAGAGAAACAAAACAACCTCAAAGACAACCAAAACAACTACAAAGAGACACAAAACAACCTCAAAGACAACCAAAACAACTACAGAAAGACACAAAACAACCTCAAAGACAACCAAAACAACTACAGAAAGACACAAAACAACCTCAAAGACAACCAAAACAACTAAAGAAACACAAAACAACTATAAAGAGACACAAAACAACCTCAAAGACAACCAAAACAACTACAGAGAGACACAAAACAACCTCAGAGACACAAAACAACTAAAGAAATGCAAAACAACTATAAAGAGACACAAAACAACCTCAAAGACAACCAAAACCAACTATAGAGAGACACGAAACAACCTCAAAGACAACCAAAACAACTACAGAATCTGTTGAGGGCTATTTAAAGTCCAAAAAAATATGTATTCAAGCACAAGGTCACTGACGGAAACAGAAAATGCCCTTTTGTGTTGTGCTGAACGTAGAGCTACTGTAAAGCCATATTACAGTATAATGGCCTTTTTTAAATTGGCTGCAATGTTCTTTACCGCTGTCACTGAAGTATTTTCATTGTCGAACAAATGACAGATATCACAGCTTCTCCCTCTCTCTCTCTCTCTCTCTCTGTGTCTCTCCCACTATTTCAGCTTATTATTTTCTCCCTCCATGTGAATCCGATAGAACAGCAAATTTTACACCTTTTCTCAGCCGTAAAATTTCCGTCGCAGTGTTCAGTCTGCGGTGATACATAAGGCGCAGCTGCTGGATACACTTGGATGCATTTCCCCATCTTTCATTTCTTTGTGCCTCTGAACAAGAATGCCTTAAAATACATATTACATGAGACTAAACTCACAGTTTTTCAGTGCCGCTTTTCTTTCATTTCACTGGTGCAAAACCTCTGAGTGGCCCTCCAGTAAATAAGGACGAATGCAATTTGACTGTTCATTGCCTTAAAAAAAAAAGAGATGCAAATCCTTAGTAAATATTCCCCTATGTATGTAAATGAGGGTGCAGCTGCGACATCATCCGTCTGCCGCTTACATTGCTGCTTCACTATAGAGATGATTTTTTCTAAACGCCGACTCAAATATTTGAGGAAGAAGTCACTTGATCTCTATAAAGTGACTCCTTCCTCAAACATGTCCTCATTTATCAGGAGGCGTGGTGCCCCCACAGAGACAATCCCACCTGACAATAGATTTTTACGAAGCCGTTCGACCATTTAATTGCCGGTCCACTGGATTGGTTTAAACTTGGCATCTCGCTACCTCGATGACTAATATGAATCTGCGGCATTTCCTAAAGCCATCCTCGTTCTCATCAATGTCAAATCCCGTAACTAAAGCTTCATCAGAGATCGTTTTTAAATGTGGGACGAGGTGAAGCTCACATCAGAGATAAGAAGACAAATGAGAGATAACAGGACAGCGTCTTGAGGTGGCCCCTGGCTGGATACCAACTGCATCCTGTTGGCAAGATAGTCTGTAATCCAGGACACTGCAGGGGCATCCACCTGCATCGCCCACGGCTTATCCCCCTACACAGCAGCAGTATGCTGTTAGAGGCACAGGGAGAGAAAGAAATGATCCTCGCAGTGCTATCACAGTCATCTTAATGGGAGGAAGAACTGTGGAGCAACTGGGTGATGGCATCATCCACCGGGGTATGAGGGCCTGGAAGGCAAACTGTAGGGGGTCCAGAGAGAGTCTCAGGAGGGGGTCTGGGATGGTCCAGGAGAAATGCACCACTATTCTACAGTCACTGAGTGGATTTACATACACTCAAACAATCAATGTTAACCTGATGAGGAAAAGACTGCAGTATTACCATTTAGACGTCTTTATCTGATTAGTTTAATTAGAGTATACGTTCCATTATAATCACAACTAGATTCCTCTCAGGTTTTTGGATGTATAAGGACATCAATGCAAATCATTTTTATTTTTTTCTATTTTAACATACATTTTAGGGCTGCAACTAACAATTATTTTCATTGTCGATTAATCGATCAGTTGATTGGTCTATTAAATGTCAGAAAATTGTGAAAAATGTTGTTTCCCAAAGCCTACGATGACGTCCTCAAATGTCTTGTTTTGTCCACAACTCAAAGATATTCAGTTTACTGTCATAGAGAAGTAAAGAAACCAGAAAATATTCACATTTAAAGGGACTGTATGTATGTTTTCACAC
>CAKAKR010035102.1:0-16806 GCA_916700685.1 Adelosebastes latens | reverse complement strand
ATTATACTCTCTGGGATTACTGTGATACCTGTAATGTTCCTTTTGAAACTAGACTAGTAAAGGAATCCTGTGGAGTTTTAATTTCAACTTTTGTTTATGTGCAAAGTTTCTCTCCTCACAGACCAGCCGGGTCACACGAAAAGGTGTATGAATGACTCCATAATGCGAAAGGCAAAACGGCGTAATAAGAACGCCGTTCTTGCTTTTGGCGTGTCATTTGTAAGCCATGTAGTCTGTACTGACTCCAATGTAAGTTCATTCACGTAAATATGCTACGCTGACGCTCAGAGCTGTAAAATAAATGTACAGTTGTGGAAGAAGCCCTAGAATTTTGCAATTAGGAAAGATAATTTGACAGATTAAAATAATTAAATGTAAAATAAACAACAATTACAAGTGGAGGTTGGGAGTTTCAAATTTCTAAAATGTCCAAAAGGAATAAGTAAATTGATTTTAAGGAGGTGCTGTACTTTGTTCCAGGAGTCAGGTGCACTCAAATTAAAAGAAGTTAATCCATGTTCAGCCCTACTGTAGCTCGTGGTACGTGTCTGATGAAACCCATCTGAGTCACAAAGCAATTAATGCATTAACGCATCTTGTGATTTTTAGGTTGTAGCGGGCTTTAAAGCTAGAGTGAAGATACTGGCATCATATTAAACTAAGAAACCTGATGAATCCATCGGTACCAACCATGTCATACTAGCTTGTCATGAAGGAGGCTAAATAACGCTCCAAAGTTACGCTAAATTTTGGCGAGGAAAAACTGTCATGTCCATTTTCAAAGGGGTCCCTTGACCTCTGACCTCCAGATATGTGAATTTAAATGGGTTCTATGGGTACCCACGAGTCTCCCCTTTACAGACATGCCCACTTTATGATAATCACATGCAGTTTGGGGCATATTTTTTATGCTAAATTTAGTACCTGTGAGGGACTGTAAGTTGGATCGGTGCATCCCTACAGTATGTTCCAGCTCAAACACATCTGCTTTGTTTACATGAGCTTGTGGTCTCCTCATTCATGACCACATTGCTGCCTTCTGCAGTTGACTGAAATATCAGTTTCAGTTCATCTAGGTCGCTGATAAAATACATTGCATTTTTTTTTCTATTTGTATTGTAGATGTATTGTAGATAGGCCGTATTATCTATAATAAATCAATGTTACATGACTATGGAAAGATAGTGATCCAGGACGGTACCCGTAGGAACCGCTGCAGCCGCAGGATCGTAGCAGGATTGCGATATGTGATGCTAGTCGCTGGTTTGCTAGATAGGAATCCATTATGTTGGAGCTATAGATCCACTGCTGCTGATAGGGAGGGTCAGAAGCAGCTGCAGTTTACAATCTGGGAAAATAGAAGAAATTAGAAACAAGAATGTTAGACAACAGAAAGCAGAAAGTAAATATTGTTAAAAGCGAGAGACACAAAATAAGAGGAAGAGAGACGGGAGGGAGGAAGAGAAGAGTAAAAGCGTGACAGAGTGAACCCTCTGCTGTGTTGCGTCCTCGCTTCCTTAACTTCATTAGGAGGCCGAGTCTGACGAAGGCAGCAGTCAGAGGTTCATAAAGAGCATATTAGATGTTTGATAAAGTGCTTCATCTCACTGAGGACATTAATCAATAAACCGTCAGCGTGTTGTCATCAGGAGCCGATGTTGCCGTGGAGAGACGGACCGGGTCAATAGAAGAATATTAGTTTAGTTTGTTTTCTCTTTAGTCTGGTTCGGTTTCACAGTGCACAAATTAAGGCCGGACCAAATAAACAAAAATAAGGGGCGTGTACGAAGGAGCGAATTTATCTTGTTCGTCTTGAGAGCTGCCACTTCTATGCAGGGAATTTGATGTATTGCTGTCAAAGTTTTTATCACTTTGATTCGGCGCTGAGCTACTGTGAATCCCTTCTCCTCCAGTTTATCTCCAATGACTTTATGACCTTTACTGTTTTTGTAGACTTTAGTTAGCATATTCTGTATGTTCTCCTCGGCCAGGATGTCAAGCAAACATCAACAAATGTCCGCACAGGCAAGCTGTAATCCTCTGCAGAGGAAACGTTCTGAGACCACCTCTCACAAGTGGTTTCAAACCGGGTGTTTTGGTCCTCACCAGAGTACGATTACTGCGTTCACAACTGACACCAAAGTTTGATTAAAACAGACTAAATTTTGGCTTGTGAAAGCTTCCTTAATGCCAAGCGTCCTTAAGGCCAAGCGTCCTTAAGGCCAAGCGTCCTTAACGCCAAGCGTCCTTAAGGCCAAGCGCCCTTAAGGCCAAGCGTCCTTAACGCCAAGCGTCCTTAAGGCCAAGCGTCAGGGACGCCCCAACAGAGAAGGGACTCACTTGCGTTCACATTATCAGTTCATCATACCCCCGCGACAACATAGTCGGGGGTATGTAGCGCTCCGCGTGTCCGTCCTTCCATCCTTTCGCGTGTCACACTTTCGTTTCCGGAGCAGAACTCGGAAACTATTTAACTTAGGATTTTCAAACTTGGTATGGTGGTTGACAGTGTGGTCTAGTTGAGGAAGGTGAGCTAATAACAAGCTGCATTGTGCTCAGTAGACTAATTCCATTAATTCCAAAAGGGCAAAACCTTTGGCCCTACTTTAGTAGGGTCAAGCGGTGAGCGGTCAAGCTGTTTCTGGTCCACTTCAGCTCTGATGGGACCTCAGTTCTGTTTCTAGTCCACTTCAGCTCTGATGGGTCCTCAGTCCTCTTTCTGTTCACACTATAGTTCCTCTGGAGCTCAGACCTTACTTTTTGATGTAGTTTTTTTTTTAGGATTGCACAAATTTCATTAAACCCATAATCGTCGCTGCAGCGCTTTCAGTGGACTTTTTAATGTTTGAGGCGACTGCACAAACAATGTTTTCTGGTGTTTTAGGATGTCCCCTGTCTGTGCAATCAGTGCAGTTCTTATTGTGTTTTGTCATCAGATATTTTGTGAATATCCAAACCGCTCTCTACTCGACAGGACACAACCTTACTAAACGTTTCTTCCTTTTATGCGTTTTCCCTGGCAGCCAAAGTGGCAAATGGCCTGACAATTTTACCCGCCACTGCCAACAATTTACCCACATTTGATGGGCTGCGGGTGCTAATTTCAGACACAAACACACACACTGAGGGACTGACTGCTTAAATGAGCAGTTGCTGAGCACAGTAGGGGATGAACAGATAGAGAAAAGGGAAAAGGAGGCGGGAATGTTTTGGATTCTCACCTCGTTAAATGATCTTTTTCTTGTTTTTAAATACATTAAGCTCGTGGAAGAGGAGGTTTAAAGGAAGGAAAAGATGAGATGGACGAGGGAAAGAGGAAGAAGGGGAATGATATGGAAAGTGGAGACAAAAAGGAAGATGATGGCTTGGTAGAAAGAATAGAGGGTAGAATAGGAGGATGGAAAGACGACAACAAGAAAGGATGGACATTAGAAACAGAGAAGGGAAAGGTTAGAAGGATGGAGGAAGCGTTAGGGAGAATTTGAGAGAGAATCGAAGGATAGGGGGGTAAATGAGGCAAAGTAGAAGCAGCAGAGGATGGAGGGAAAAGAAGAAGAGGATGGATGGAGGAAGGGAGAGTGTGTTGGTTGTGGTTTTAAAGCCACTGATTTCCCCAGGCTGAGGAGTGAGGCTGCTCCCCGAGGCTGTAACACACTCTGCTCTCATTAGTGTCCAACGGCATCCGGTTGACACACACACACACTCGAACAGCGGCGAAGGTACATGTCGGAACGCCGGTGTGTATTTTTTTATTACGGCTCTTTAATGTCTCCATGTACAGGGAGTGGAAATGAGTTTTCTCTTGGGAGGACGATAAAGTACCTGAACGCACACGACATCTCATACAGAACAGCAGATGAACCCACGAAAACACAATAGTTTTCCCACAGTAACAAGGCAATACAGAGGCAGCCCCGGTAAATACTCATGAGTAATAACCCTCTCATTTCCCATCAGCCACCAGGATAACTGTGTACCGTACCAAACTCATTCAGCAGCGAGGAGAGGCAGCTGTGACATAACAGTCTCACAGCAGTTTGTGTAATAGTCACAAAATTTAATCTATTTGATTTGTGTACATGGACACGAACTTCCCTTTTTTTTCACGACACTCCTTCAACAGCACGTGACGCACATGTCAATTTCTGCTCCAGTCTTTTCAAAACAAAACTACTTAGTTAGGTTTAGGAAAAGATGAACTTGGTTAAGTTTAGGCAACAAACTACTTAGTTAGGTTTAGGAAAAGATCAACTTGGTTAGGTTTAGGCAATAAAACTACTTAGTTAGGTTTAGGAAAAGATCAACTTGGTTAGGTTTAGGCTACACACTACTTAGTTAGGTTTAGGAAAAGATCGACTTGGTTAGGTTTAATCAACAAACTACTTAGTTAGGTTTAGGAAAAGATCGACTTGGTTATGCAACAAAATTACTTAGTTAGGTTTAGGAAAAGATCAACTTGGTTAGGTTTAGGCAATAAAACTACTTAGTTAGGTTTAGGAAAAGATCAACTTGGTTAGGTTTAGGCTACACACTACTTAGTTAGGTTTAGGAAAAGATCGACTTGGTTAGGTTTAATCAACAAACTACTTAGTTAGGTTTAGGAAAAGATCGACTTGGTTATGCAACAAAATTACTTAGTTAGGTTTAGGAAAAGATCAACTTGGTTAAGTTTAGGCAATAAAACTACTTAGTTAGGTTTAGGAAAAGATTGACTTGGTTAGGTTTAGGGAATAAAATTAACTATTTGGGTTTAGGAAAAGATCGACTTGGTTAGGCAACAAACCTACGTAGTTAGGTTTAGGAAAAGATCAACTTGGTTAGGCTTAGGCAACAAACTACTTAGTTAGGTTTAGGAAAATATCAACTTATTTGGTTTAGGCAACAAACTACTTAGTTAGGTTTAGGAAAAGATCGACTTGGTTAGGTTTAATCAACAAACTACTTAGTTAGGTTTAGGAAAAGATCAACTTGGTTAGGCTTAGGCAACAAACTACTTAGTTAGGTTTAGGAAAAGATCCACTTAGTTAGGCTTAGGCAATAAAACGACTTAGTTAGGTTTAGGAAAAGATCGACTTAGTTAGGCTTAGGCAATAAAACTACTTAGTTAGGTTTAGGAAAAGATCGACTTGGTCAGGTTAAGCAATACAACTACTACTTAGTTAGACTAAGGAAAAGATCAACTTGGCTAGGTTTAGGCAACAAACTACTTAGTACGGTTTAGGAAAAGATCAACTTGGTTAGGTTTAGGCAATAAAACAACTTAGTTAGGTTTAGGCAACAAACTACTTAGTTAGGTTTAGGAAAAGATCAACTTGGTTAGGTTTAGGCAATAAAACTACTTAGTTAGGTTTAGGAAAAGATAAACTTGGTGAGGCTTAGGCAACAAACTTCCTGACCTTAAGTTCAATGCCTAACCTCAACCATCTCGCAAGAGTTTTGCAACTTGTGAGTTACCTTCTAGACACAACCCTATACCAGACGGTAATGGCTTGGGTTTCATTTGCACAACCCAACAATGAAAGCCTGACTCTAGTCTCCCTGAGGCTTTAGCTTATTCAATTTCTTTTTGAAAGTTAGATGAGAAGATTGAAACCACTCTCATATCGGTCTGTTAAATATGAAACTGTCGTCGGTTAGCTTAGCTTAGCTTAGCATAAAGACTTGAAGCCGGGGGATACAGCTACCCTGTTCCTCTGTCAAATGGTAATAACGGTCTTATTTTGAAATTTGTTGGACAGACGGTACATCCTGTTTGGTACACAACGATGTCAAAAAAGGACAGATGTTACTTGTATATGAGGTGATAAGTGTCAGTTTCAAAGGATGATATCTGAGTGTTAAGATGGTCATGAAAAGCAGCGCTGCATTAAGACATTTTACAAGAATCTCTCTCTTTAAAGTTGCCTTTCATCATCCTCCCTTTAACCGACACTCTTAATCAGTTCCTCCTCTAATGCATTCCACATCAAAACAGCCCCGCGCTGATTCTTATTACTGGATGCTGTAATGCAGCCAGACTCATGTGGTTGGTTTGAGGCTCATCTCCTTCTGTTCACCGCTGACGTATATTGCTTGCTGGGGCCAGAACATATTGCTGTGTGAATAGAAGGGCCAGACTAAATTCCCCTTCTCATAACCGAGCATGAATAATGGATTAAGAAATTAATCAGCTCATCATTTTGGCAAAAACAAAAAAAAAAAAAGAGGGTGAGTGAATGTTCTCTAGAGCAGAAATCATCAATAGATAATTCAGACTAAAGGGCTGGTGGTGTGTGGTTGTCTGTTTATCCAGCTGTGCTGCCAGAAGGCCGACAATTTATCCAAGTTCTGATAGAAACAGGCGACTTTAAACAAAAATAAACCTGCTGAGGAAACCCAAGAATGCTACGTACATGAGAAGAGGCCGGAAGTGGAAAGAGATCGGATATTTCATTTGTAAATGTGTTTTTGGCATATTTAATAGTCTATAATGGAGAGTTCAAAGATTCAAGATATCGTACATGATATATAAAACTAACATAACATAAAAAATACTTTAATGGATATTCAAAACTTGACATAAACCAGTTGAATAGCCAAATGGATCCAGCTGGTTTGGATTTTAAGGCCTGCTGTTTTTTTTCCTGTTATTTATTTAAGTAAGCGTATTTACTTCACAGCAGGTCCAATGCAGCATCACATCAATGGTTTCTGGACTGTTTTCAAGCCTCCAGAAGAAGTCAACGTTGATTTATGTGCCAGGTTACTTCCGTACTTAAGTTACAGCACTTACGGCGTTATTTTAACCCAAACCACCATCTTTTCCTAAACCTAACTGAGTAGTTTGTTGCCTAAACCTAACCAAGTCGATCTTTTCCTAAACCTAACTAAGTAGTTTGTTGCCTAAACCTAACTAAGTTGATCTTTTCCTAAACCTATCCAAGTTTATCTTTTCCTAAACCTAACTGAGTAGTTTGTTGCATAAACCTAACCAAGTCGATCTTTTCCTAAATCTAACTGAGTAGTTTGTTGCCTAAACCTTACCAAGTTGACCTTTTCCTAAACCCAACCAAGTTGATCTTTTCCTAAACCTAACTGAGTAGTTTGTTTCCTAAACCTAACCAAGTCGATCTTTTCCTAAACCCAATCAAGTTGACCTTTTACTACACCCAACCAAGTTGATCTTTTCCTAAACCTAACTGAGTAGTTTGTTGCCTAAACCTAACCAAGTTGATATTTTCCTTAACCTAACTGATTAGTTTGTTGCCTAAACCTAACCAAGTTGATCTTTTCCTTAACCTAACTGATTAGTTTGTTGCCTAAACCTAACCAAGTTGATCTTTTCTAAACCTAACCAAGTTGATCTTTTCCTAAACCTAACCTAATTGATCTTTTCCTAAACCTAACTGAGTAGTTAGTTGCCTAAACCTAACCAAGTCAATCTTTTCCTAAACCTAACTAAGTTGATCTTTTCCTAAACCTAACTGAGTAGTTTGTTGCCTACCCTAACCAAGTTGACCTTTTCCTAAACCCAACCAAGTTGATCTTTTCCTTAACCTAATTGAGTAGTTTGTTGCCTAAACCTTACCAAGTTGATATTTTCCTAAACCTAACCAAGTTGATCTTTTCTTTAACCTAACTGAGTAGTTTGTTGCCTAAACCTAACCAAGTTGATCTTTTCCTAAACCTAAGTAGTTTTGACGCCTAAACCTAACCAAGTCGATCTTTTCCTAAACCTAACTAAGTAGTTTTGATGCCTAAACCTAACCAAGTTGATATTTTGACCTAAGTAAGTGTTTTTGTTTAATTCACAACATTAAGTTTATGTTTACTACAACCAAAAAGTGACAAAACATCAGTATGTGACGAGTTGGGATGAGAACGTGTTGATTATGTAGGCGGCATTAAAGTGTCTGGCATTGGATCTGAGTTTGAATGCATGTTTTGAATTTCTGAAGCAGAAGCATGTTCAAGCTAAAATGCTGAAAGTTCCTCTTTAAAGTGGAGCTCAGATCTCAACCGGAGAAAAGTGGTTATACCTTGTCATGAGCAGAGTTTGAAGGAAAATTATAGATTGCATCATGTTATTATTCAGGCAGTCTCAGGCTTGTGATTTGGGAGCCACTGAGGAAGAAGTACAGTTTGTATTTTAATGCTCTTTATGTGATAATTTAAAGGCTTTACAGTATTTTTTTAGTAAAATGTTTCATCTCAAATAACTCATGCTGGGTAGAAAAAAAGTTATAAAAGAGCCTTTTTTTGTGCCACATTTTATTTGTTATTCTTTATTGTTTCACTACTTGCAACCTAATAAATCATGCACTTGCAACTACTATTTCATCACATTTTAACGGACCATGCTGCACACATTTGCATCTTGGAAAAAAAAGGATTTTTGCAAACTAACTGGTGATCTGAAGCTCATATAAGATAAAACTTTATTCATCTCGAGGGGAAACACTGCCCATATGTTGCGAAGCAGCATAATTAATACATCAGTTATCTTAATTAATGGTCTCATTAGCATAAGTGGTTATGATTAATATCACGCCGATCATGGTGGGTTCTTTCAGGCAGATCAAGTTCCTCTTGTTGGGAACAGAATGAGCTCATTAAACCTCTTTATTACTGTTTTCTACAGTGAACATTCTGAGTAGAACTCATTAATCATTCATCAGTTTGTGTCTAAAACTGGACATATTGCAAAGTGGCTATTCATCGGTGGCAGGGACAACATTTGTGCAGTCTGGAAGTACTGTAATTATTAAAAAAAGGGTGCTTCAATGCTAAGAGTAGTACTTTTAGTACAATAAAGATGCTGCTGTTGGTGGGTCTGTGTCACAGCAGCTGTATAAGCGTCTCCACCCACTCAGTTTTCAGAGATAATGGCCTGACGGGGGCAACAGCAGCATCAGCACGCCAGCTGAAAGTATCAGCCTGACATTGCTGGACCAACGTGTGTTGAAGCTGCAATGCGAGATAAAGCAAAACGAGGGTGGACACCCCGCTCGCACACCCGCCCGCCCACAGGCAATTTCTTTTTCTGCTGATGGGGGTACAGCAGCATCCAGTGTCATCTCCACATTCGACAGGATGTCAACTGAGAGTTGATCCTCATGACAACAAAATGAGTTAATTTTAAACCAGTGCACTTCTATGAATAACCACAACAGGGATCTCTCTTAGTGGTAGACGTTAGAAGAAACGCACTGATCACACCGTCAGTCCCCTTTTATTGTAGTTTGGTTTCTTTATGTTCCAATTAGGGCTGTCAAAGTTAACACGACAATAACGCCTTAGTGCAGATTTGTTTCAACGCCACTAATTTCTTTAACGCAACTTGTGATTTTTAGGTGGTAACGGGCTCAGTTTTAAAGCTTGAGAGACGATACTGGTATCATATGAAACTAGAAAACCTAAAGAATCTATCGGTACCAACCATGTCATACTGGCTTGTCATGAAGAAAGTTAAATAACGCTCCAAACTAAATTTTGCCGAGGAAAAACTGTCATGGCCATTTTCAAAGGGGTCCCTTGACCTCTGACCTCCAGATCAGTGAATGTAAATGGGTTCTATGGGTACCCACGAGTCTCCCCTTTACAGACATGCCCACTTTATGATAATCACATGCAGTTTGGGGGCAAGTCATAGTCAAGTCAGCACACTGACACACTGACAGCTGTTGTTGCCTGTTGGGCTGCAGTTTGCCATGTTATGATTTGAGCATATTGTTTTAGGCTAAATGCAGTACCTGTGAGGGTTTCTGGACTATATTTGTCATTGTTTTGTTAATTGATTTCCAATGATAAATATATACATACATTTGCATAAAGCAGCATATTTGTACATTTTGAACAGATAAAAAAAGAATGTGCAATTAACTATTTTAATTGATTGACAGCCCTAGTCCGGATATATACAGTATGATTATTTGTTCAATTATAGATCAGAAAAACATGAGGCATGTTTCCTCTCATACCCTTTTTTACCACCAACATGGAACAGGTTCTGTTCCGGTTCACACACCTAATTTCGAACAGTTCGGAGCATTTCGACCAAAAATAAATTGGTTCGGAACCCAAAATGTGGCAGCTGAAACCAACAACATGGGAATTAAATTCTCAGGATTAAAAGGGATGCGGGACAGGATGTGATTCCTTTAACTGTACTGTAAATACCTTGAAGCTGGGTTTGCTGTACCTGTTTTCATTGTCTGGAACAGGGGTCTGCAACCTGCGGCTCCGGAGCGACATGCGGCTCTTTAGCCCCTCTCCAGTGGCTCCCTGTGGATTTTTAAAAATCATTGTTGTAGATCTATGGTACGATGGTACGACGGAGTGTTAGGGCCACTTTGAGGAAAAAAAATAAATCTCAGATTTCGAGAATAAAGTGGTAATATTACGAGAATAAAGTCAGAAGTTTAAGAGAAAAAAAGTCGTAGTATTATGAGAATAAAAAAAAGTTATGACTTTATTCTCGTAATATTATGACTTTTTTTCTTGTAATATTATGACTTTATTCTGGAAATCTCAGATGTTTTTCCCTCAATGTGGCCCTAATACTCCGTAGTACATTTGCACTTTGGCCCTCACTGCAGTAGACTTATATACTATATACTTAGACTATAAACTGTGTTACCTTCATCACAATGATCAAATGTTTTGCGGCTCCAGACAGAATCTTTTTTGTTTTTCTTTGCCTAAAATGGCTCTTTTGATAGTAAAGGTTGCTGACCCCAGGTCTGGAATAAAGTAACGAACCAAACTGAACACGGATATAGTAAGCAAGAGTAAACTGAGATAAACACTAGTAGCCTACTGTACTTGCTAGTACATACATGTTATGCCAGTACATAAGAGAAGGTACAGGATCCTTCTTATACGTCATATTTAGTGTATAACAGCGTAGATCAAACGTTTAGTCCCTGTGAGCAGTGAGGCAGTGATAATATGAGCAGTGGTTGTGGTTGTGGTTGTGGATGAGTAATCAGCAGCATAACAAAGCCTGGCGACCGGGGTCACGGCACAGATTTATCCATCTCCTCCCACCCAATCCTAACTGTGATTTTTTAACCCCGCCGTAAGTGTCACACTCGGTGCACACAGCCACCACCACTACCTCCACCACCACCACCTCCATCACCCACCCCCTGGACTCGTGTGACCACATCCACACGGCTAATTGGCGAGGAGTTGCGGATCTCTGGGGAGCTCATTCCAGACGAGTCCCGCTGCCTGAGTCACTGTTGACTGTTCGAAGGAGGGAAAGGGGCCCTCAGGGCGGCGCAGAGGAGGGATTGTCGAGATGAGATCCACTCACTCACTTGCGGTGACACATACGCTCTGTCGGCATTTTGCGACGGCGTGGCGGATACGTCTATTACTCGGGGTGTTGTGACAGCCCGTGGACGGCGTGGACTGCTTTTCGTCACATCGTATCCAGGTCAGCTCAGTGAAATGCTGAGCTGATGGTTGTGGCAGGTTTGACACAGATGTGACTCCTTGTTAGCCCAGATTTAACTTTTTTTGGTGTCTGTTACAACCAGAGTTCGACTCTCTTCAGGGAAAAGTAGTGCAGAAGCACCGTTATATTCCATTCTACGTATTATTGCTGATTGGTAGAGAGTGTTCTCCAGGCGAAATGCTCTCTGAGTTTTCGTCTTAAAAATTTAAATCTCCTCCTGATGTGGAAAAGATGAGAACAGAGTAGGAGAAAAATGGATAAAATGGAAAAAGAATCTTCCTTATGTAAAATCTAAAGCCCCCCCTCCAGTCAGTTTTACTTCCTGTTTATTGGTTAACGTTCTTTCTCAAACAGAGAACGGGGGTGTGGTCAATAGTCAGACGTAATTCATCACCACGGCAACCAGATTTCATCGTTTTTCAACCCAGTTTAGATGAATTACACACCGACTCTCTCTCACTCGCTCTCTTCTTCACCGTCTCCTCCTGGCGAGGCGGCCATCTGGCTGCTGCCACACCGAGGAGCCGCACCGCCGCACGCCGGCCACACCACACCGAGGAGCCGCACCGGGCTGCACTGGGATTCATTTGTTTCTCTAACGGGACTTTTCTCTGGTTTTCTCTTGAGCTGAAAGTTGTGCTCCCCGTCGTCCGGACCCGTTAGAGGCCCGCAAACCTCCGGTATCGGCTGCTTTCTGTTAATTTATCTCCAGAAGGAGGAGGAGACGGTAAAGAAGAGAGCGAGTGAGAGAGACAGTCAGTGTGTTGTGTTCATTCTGACGGTGGGATTTTGTGTAATTCACTGTGTTGTTCACCGTTCTCGGCACACACACAAACACCATGGTGAAAATAAACACACTAAACTAAGGCGGAGGAAACTAAAAAATGACAATGAAAACCCCTCAGTTGGCTAATGCAACAAGTTGAACTACAGCTAACTACACGTAACTACACCTACCTAACTAGCTAACGAACTAGAAAGACAAACTGACAGACAAATAAACAGATTTATCAGTTTGCTCAGACTCAACCGAGCATGAGTTCGCCTGCAGCTCGGAGGATGACCTTTGACCTGCAGCTTCTACTCTAGTCAACAAAATGAAGTTATTAGTATCATCAAACAGGGTGACTCAACATCAGTCAGGAAATGTCTAAAATAAATATGAAATATCATAGAAATGCCAAAATACACCGGAAAGGAGGCTTTAACTATTTTATTTAAAAATTCATTTAAAATCCAAAGAGCATGTTAAGCACTTGTTTGATGGACAGGATTAAAGTGCAGCAATGTGACACACCCAGCGGTGTTCACTGTGCCTGAAAGCCACACCGTCAAACCTCCAGCTGCTAAACCACATGACTTCATCCAGTCACTGGACCATCTACCTCTTAATGCAGCTTTAACTTTCTTTACCTGACACCACCTGCCTTTTTCCCTCTCAGTTGGGCCACCGCTTTCTTTTGTACTGTTGTCATCACATCATCCATTAACACCCGAGGGTGCAGCATCACTCTGCTGGGGGTCAAAGTTTTTAAAAAGTCTTCCTCCTTGTTGGATCTGAATCTGATGGAGTCGCTGTACCTGTTAGCTGTTGCTTACCGCTTGGTATCACAGTCTGATGGTGGTGAAATCAGCAGCTCTGGTTGCTAAGGACTTGGTCAGGTAAAACTGTTTTCTTAAGGACAGAAAAAGAGCGGAGTTGTGTGCTTTATGCAGAGAGGCAGATGGTTTAATGTTTTACAGTCAACGTACGTCCGTACAGCTAATTAGCACCGTCCTGTAATTCATCATTATTCTGCCGTCTTCCACCGTTTCTCTTCATATTCTAACATCACACTAACTGAGCCAACAATCACTGCGATGTGATGTGTTGGTCCACAACAGAGGACGTCACTGTCCTTTCATTTCTTCCCATCACAGCCCCCTTAAAATAAAAATGATATTTCATTTTTTGTCACACTTCCTCTCTCAATTAACACATCCCAGCTACTGTGCCTTCACTTCTCCTGTCTTCTTCTTCTGTGGTGTTGTAGCTGTCACAATAGATGAGAACAAACATGTCGTTAAGGTATAAAAAATACGGCTTTAAAAACTTGCCTTGTTAGTTTTTACCTGATGTGTAACCTTTATTAAAAAGTCGATGAATCAATCATTGAAACTTGAAATTGTGTCCTCAGGTAAAGGCGACGTGTTTGGTGACGTCTTCTGGAAGGAAACCACCCTGGCTCACGCGTGCGCTAACGTCAGGGCGCTAACGTACTGCGACCTCCACGTCATCAAGAGGGAAGCCTTGCTCAAAGTGCTGGAGTTTTACACCGCCTTCGCCAACTCCTTCTCCCGCAACCTCTTCCTCACCTGCAACCTGCGCAAGCGGGTAAGTTTGCTTTATTTTTTACATGAATGGCATCGTTGTATTCAGCCTGACCTTCAGTCTGAATGGGGTTTTATTCTGGTCATTTGGTTTGGTGGATGTCTCTTTATTGATCAATATCCCAGAGCCTCAGTTGCTGTTGTTGTGAAGAAGAAGCCGGTCAGAGGTGTAAATCAGAGAACGCCTTGTTGATACAAAACGCTGCTCTATAATTATTGAATAAAACCAAAAGTAACCCAAAATCCAGATGCGAACTGATGCAAACTGTTGAATGATTAAATCATCTTCTTAATGTTGTTATTGGAGGCACACTACAGCAGTTTAAGTTCCGTGATTGGATGTTTCTTACTGAACTGCACCCTGGGAGTTGTAGTTGACCTCTCTCCTTCAGTTTTTATCCACATGCTTCTTATACCTTTGATTTTTTAACAAAGAAGAAGATATTTTCTAACACAGTTGTTCATCTTTTGTACTGTACAAAGAGATGAAACTCCAGCGGTTCTTTTTTGTTGTTGACAACAAGCCATTTTGGACTGAAAATGTGTATTATATTTATAATATTTTATTGTTCAACACAGGCCATTTTGGTAGAATATGACAAAGAATAGAAATAATTTAGTTTTAAAGTTTTTAGGTGGGTAGGTGGATGGGTCCAACAAACTACCAGGGACCGCTGTTCCAGACTGTTGTTAGCCGATGTTTTGTAAGTTATGTTTGTGACGATTGTCCAAAAAACGAACGAAAAATGTCCGAAAACAATTCAGACAAAAAGTCAGAAAAATGTAAAAAAAAAAAAAAGTCAGAAAAAAGTCAGAAAAATGTAAAAAAAAAAAAAAAAGATGTCAGAAAAATGTAAAAAAGAAAATGTAGAAAAAAAACAGTCAGAAAAATGTAAAAACAAAAGAAGAAAAAACTAAAAAATGTCTGAAGAAAGACAGATAAATGTCTGAAAAATGTCTGAAAAATGTCCGAAAAAAAGTCAGAAAAATGTAATAAAAAAAAAAAAAAATGTCAAAAACAATGTCAGAAAAAAAGTCAGAAAAAAGATAGAAAAATATCCGAAAAAAATCCATTGACGTTTGTGAGGTGTTTTCACGTTTGTACATATCTTTATATATAGTCAGTCTATGGTTGAACAAGTGAGAGGAAAGTAGTTTAATTTAAGGATTTTTGTATTTCTCTACGTCTGTATGAGAACAGTAGAGTATAAAAGTAGAGGCTTGAGCACACACTCATTCAGAGGCCATCTGACCTGACATCACCTCGTATTTTCCTCCCTTCTGCTTTTCCTCTCATAATAAGTCCGTTGTTGTTGTTTACTTGTCCTTCATAATATTCTCTCGGCTCAATAGGTCTTTCTCTCAGCGCGCCGCAAACACAATAAATTATACATAGATACCGGTCGCCTCATTATGTCCTGTGCCCTTTTGACGGTTCTCACTGACGTCCTGGCAGGCAGTCTATTCACTCTCTCTGTTTGTGTTTTAAGTTCATAGATAATCATTTATTAATGTGTTTGTTTGATCTACCTCGCCCCTACGTCTAGGTCTTTGTGACCGTATGCATACATGTTCTGTACACACACACAATTATACAGTTTACTTTACTCTTTTCTGCTATTGTTCCTTACTTTGACTTTGAAATTTGAATTATAAACACATATTTTTCCATGACTTTCAACCATAATATAATAGA
Organism: Adelosebastes latens; assembly: GCA_916700685.1. NCBI lineage: Eukaryota > Metazoa > Chordata > Actinopteri > Perciformes > Sebastidae > Adelosebastes > Adelosebastes latens. The sequence goes on along the minus strand of CAKAKR010035102.1, from coordinate 1,297 downwards.
TATGTTTGTGTATGTGTGTAAGCATGGGTAAACATGTTTACGTCCATATCTATCTATGGAGGATGTTGCCTCTTCATCCTAATGAGTGCAGTTATTCAGAATGCTGACTCCGTCTCTTTGGCAACAACAGATATTAATTTAAATAAAACACATGAATATATATTGATCGCTGTTGTCTGAAGGAAATTATCTAAATGCAGGCTGCAGATATCTTTCCATATCTGGAGGAAGTGATGGCTGCTTATCGATCCAGCTCTGTACTGTTAGTGCTCTCTGTTTGCTCCAGCTTTAGTCTGACTTCAACTCCACATTCCTGCTCTCAAAGCTGTTTTTATTGCTCACTGCTGGAAATTGGATTTCTTAATAGATTTGTGATTGTGGATCTGTGCTGAACGTTGTCATAGCCAGCAACTCACTGTTCAGGCCCCAAGTGGAAGCAAGCAATAACAGTTTGAACCAGAAAAGTTGTTGATACAGTAGATTTATTGTGACATTTATTCCAAAGTAGATCTATAAATGCAGTGGAAAGTGGTATTACGGCCCATTCACACGGAAATGCGTATAAATGCCACGATAATGTGCAAGGCGTTTAGAGTGCAATAAGTACACTTTTCTTGATTTTTGTGTGTCTTTTTCACGCCATGTATCCTGTACTGACTACAATGTAAAACACATCCACCTATAAATGCTACGGTAAGAGTAAGTGACGTAGTATAAAAAGCGAGAAAGATCACTTATGGTGGGGGGGAGGCAAGGTGGATGGGTCCAGCAAACACCGGACTTCTAACCAGGGACAGCTATTCGACACTGTTGGTGACCGGTGTTTTATAAGTTACATTTGTGATGATTGTCCAAAAATGTCAGAAAAAAAGTCAGAAAATGTAAAAAAAAAAGTCAGAAAAATGTGAAAGAGAAAATCAGAAAATGTAAAAAAGAAAAAAATGTCAGAAAAAAGTCAGAAAAATGTAAAAAAAAAAAGAAAGTCAGACAAAAAGTCAGAAAAATGTAGAAAAAAAAAAAGTCAGAAAAATGTGAAAAAGAAAATCAGAAAATGTAAAAAAAAGAAGTCTGAAAAAAGTCAGAAAAATGTAAAAAAAATAAACATTCAGAAAAATGTAAAAAAAAAAAAAAAAATCTAAAAAATGTCCGAAAAAGGAAAAATGTCTGAAAAATGTAAAAAAATGTCCGAAAAAAAGTCAGAAGAAAGTCTGAAGAAAAATGTAAAAAAAAAAAAAAATCTGAAAAAAGGAAAAAAAAAAAAAGTCAGAAAAAAAGTCAGAAATTAAATGTCAGAAAA
>CAKAKR010035100.1:31560-65508 GCA_916700685.1 Adelosebastes latens | reverse complement strand
TGGTCCTCACTTTGGGACTGACCTTCAAAGGCCTGTTTGAGGGTTCAGACTCGGTTTTAAGGTTCAGGTTAGGATTGGGTTAGGGTTGGGGTTGTGGTCAGGCATTTAGTTGTGATGATTAAACCTGCAGTAGGCAGAATGTTTTTGGCATCATTGGGCAATAATTCCATAATAACCTTTCAGCATATTGTAATTCAAGTGTTCTGAGAGAAAACTAGACTTCTGCACCTCTTCATGGCTCTGTTTTCAGGCTTTAAAAAAATCTATCAGACTTTGGCCAATCACAGGTCATTTCAGAGAGAGATCGTTCCTATTGGCTGTTAATTCAACGGAGGCAGCTGTCAATCACTTGTGAACTCCAATCAAACAGTCAAACTAGGCAGCGCTGATCAAATATGAATTAATATTCTGTTACTGCCTATTTCTCTCCTCAAATGTTTTCAGAAACACCTTGTAGTGTACTGTTGGCGGCCGGGTCACAAACTTTTTCATTTTACAGCTAAACAGTACACTACAAGATGTTTCTGAAAACATTTGAGGAGAGAAATAGGCAGTAACAGAATATTGATTCATATTTGATCAGCGCTGCCTAGTTTGACTGTTTGATCGGAGTTCGCGTGTGATTGACAGCTGCTCAGAAACGGCTAATATTTGCTCCAAACCTACTCCAGCTTTAAGGTTAGGGTAAGGGGCTATAGGGAATGCATTCTGTCAATGAGTGTCCTCACAAAGAAGTACAAGGTTGTGTGTGCATGTGTGTGTGTGCTTGTATTTCTACAGCAGAAGTACAAGCAGGCGCTTCAGTGGGGTTGAAGATCTTTACAAAAACAGCCTGAAATAATGTCGTGTTAAACAGCTTTTACAGATTTAGCTGGATTAGAATGGATGTAGCTAACAAGCTTGCCAGCATTCACTCACAGTAAATGCCAGAGGACTGTAGGCGACTTAACTTACTTGCCGGAAGGTTACCCGTCCTCAGCGGTGAAGTTTCATAAGTAATGAAAACTGACAGTGGAAATAATTTTAGCTTCAACTCTTAGGGAATACCACTGCCTGAATGCTAATAGCATTGATAATGGTCACTTCCCAGTGTTCCTGGCAGGATATGATTGACAGTTTATTGGACAAAAGCGCAAAGGAAAATTAAGAAGCACAAAGGCAGACAAAATTACAGTCACACTGAAGCTGTGATCACATTCCTTTGCATTTCACATAGTAGCTCTTTGTCATACAGTGGAAACCGCTTACAGTGATCACGTCTGTCCGGGTCAAATTGATCACTATAAGCGGATGATTATTATAACCACATTTTTGTTGTTGTGCATCATTTCTCATACAGATTACCATCTAATTGACATTTGTATATTTATTACATGAAGTTATGAAACAGACCGCTTCACTATTTACTGGCTCGCTGCCAATACTTCTGCCTTTTCTCTCACCAAATGTGAGGCGTTGCCGTTTTTGGCCGGCTTTACAGCACGAGCGTGCATGCAGAACGGCACCCCTTTGTCGGGGCTCCTCGTTCTGTCACACAGTAGCAGCATGGAGGGAGACGGGCGCCGTCTGTGCCGCAAAGCTGGTTGAGGATCGGCAAAATCTTCACTATGGGGGCATTAGGTGACCGGACATTATCAATCCACTTGACAAGGGTGCTTTCTCCGTGCATTTGTTTTTCATTCAAAGAAAATCGCTTTCTTTTCCCCGTTATGATATCAATGTGCACACAGCACAGGTATCCAGGCAGAGAGCAGACGGTCCGCAAGGCAAAGTATCAAGGGAGTAAAGAAATAAACAAAACAAAAATTAAATTATTGTTAGTCTAACATAGTTGTAAAATGTTTTCACATATGTTGTCATGTATGAAAAGACCCAAACTGAACACTATAAGTGGACTCCTTGATTACTATAAGCAAATTATTTAAACAGCATTTGTATAGGAATGATTCTGTCCCAATCTTTTTGATCCATAAGCGATTGATCACTGTAACTGTGATCACTGTAAGCGTTTCCACTGTATTTTGGAATGATATGGTTAGCAATCCCACATTTCTTTGCATTTTTATTAAAGGATCAAATTATTCCCATATGACCTCATTAACCTACAAAAAGCCCTGTGATCCATTCCTAATAATAATAGATTATAGCTGCTTTAAGGTTGAGGTTAGGGGCTAGGAAATGCATTACGCCAGTGAGGGTCCTCACAAGTATAGGTGTAACTGCTATGTGTGTTCCCACATTAAATAGCACATTTTGAAATGTTGCCAATGAAAACAGCTCAGTGTTCTCTGCTATGATTTGTCCAAAAAATTGCTATATTTTACAAAATTGCAAGCCTCACAGACACATCTTTCATAGATTCAGCCCATAGTTCTACAACATGGCAGACCTGGCAGACAAGCTGTCATCCTACTATTGCCTTTTTTTTGTTTTGATCCATTGGATTGACGACATTTGCACTCGCAAATTTTCAAAAGGACAAACAGTATGTGACAGCTAAAAAGCTGTAAATGGTTTGTTTAGAAATGACCTGCATTGTGATTTATTGTCCGTCATAACAAGAGTCCATGCAAATTGTTTCAGGCAATTTGCATCTGAGAAATAAAGCAGTATTTACATGTCAGCTGCTAGACAGCCGGAGACACTGCAGCTCTTTCTTTCTTTTGAGAAAGCACAAATATATAAACAAGGGGGCTGCTGTGTTACATTTTTCAGCCTTCCGACTTGTGATATCACGTTACTCACAGCTTTTAAGGCGGTTTGAGGGTGAGGAAAGCAGACACTTTCTAAGACAAAATTTTTTAATTGCTCTGCATTTTTGTGCACACGCTAATTTGACACCTCAGCTGGCAGAGAAGAGACGAGCTAATAAAAGTAGAGGTAAAACTCAAAGCTGGTGAGTGGAGAAAAAACTTAATTTGCTGTGCTGTTAATTTCATTTTGTATGTATATAGTTTATAAAATAATTAAGTTGTAGAAAATTCATTTGTATAAAAAGTACAGTATAAATATTACTTTCTCTATTACCTTAGAACCTCAGAAGCATCATGTGTAATTTATCGAACCAAGTGATTTATCAGTGTTATTCAAATATTTTTTATTAGCCCCCTATAATTTAACTGAATTATAGTTTATTTTATATTTTTGTTATTGTGGGTCTTGTATTTTTTGTTGTCCTCTTTACTGTGTAACACCATATTTGTGGCATTTGTTTATTTCAATATTAATTAATAGTGTAAACTTTAAGCAATAATAAGAGCACCATCTGGTGAGGTAGACGTAGTGGTTCTACTTTTAATTAATTAAGTTATAATTGTGTTTAAATCATAATAAAGAAAGCAGAGTACAGTGTATTTCCCAGTATAATGTATAATAAATAAAAATCTCATTGAAACATTTATAAAAAACCTTGCTTCCTTGAATAATCAACATGATATTGGTGCAAAACAGCAAGAATAAGGGGTCACTCAAATCAGTAAACATGCTGGAGTCTGAAGTTTGGTTCATTTAGGCAGGTGAAAACGAGGCCATTCAACTCAGGTGTTCAGCTGATGACCTGCTACTCAGACTGCTTGAAAATATGGGTCATAATATACCATTTCCTCATCTTCATCACCCTTATTTCATGAGCATTATGTGTAAAGTGCAACAAATGAATCCGACATGATTTGGACCTGGTTGAGTGCAAGGCTCTATGGATGGTAATGTCAGTTAGTCAGTCGGTCTACCAGCAAACACAAGCAGCCCATGCTGACCAATCACAGCTCTTGTGGTTTCTCCATAGCCCCGACATGTAGTTACTAGGGCTGTCAGAGTTAACGCGATAATAACGCAAATTTGTTTTAATGCCAGTAATTTTTTTAACGCATTAATGCAATTATGAAAATAGAAAACCTAAAAAATTCATTGGTACAACCATGTCATACTGGAAAGAGGCTAAATAACGCTCCAAACTTTTGCAACATTTTGGTGAGGAAAAACTGCCAGACCTTTTTCATCATATTTGTCCACTCAAATGTTTATAACAGTATTGAAGACTTAGTAATAAATAGACAAATCTCCCTTTAAGGTACATTTTGAATAAATAAAAATATGCGATTAATTTGCAATAATTTGCAATTCATCGCGATTAACTATGGACAATCATGCAATTAATCGCGACTAAATATTTTAATCGATTGACATCCCTGGTAGTTACCTTTTTGAGGAGGTGCACGTCACAGAGTAGCCTACAGTGTAGATTTGTAGCCTATGCACTGATCTCTTAGGAAGGCGTATAAATAGCACGACAAAACCACTTACCGGTAATTAGGTTTAGGAAAAAATATCATGGTTGGGCTTAAAATAAGTACGTAAACTCAGTAAAAGACGTTAGTAAACAATGTAACAGAAGAACAGAAAACACGTCACAAACGTAACTTCACACCAAATCAACAACACTTTGGGACACGAACACCAGTCTCAAACACTGGTCTCCTGGTTGAAAGTCCAGTGTAATGCACATTTATATAAGAAAACAAGCTGTTTTTTGTACTTATTGTTAAATTGGTACAGTGTATGTTATGTAATATTAGCAAGTTTTAGTTTCATTTTGTGGTTACTGTCATGACTTCAGCCAGATTCTAAACATTCATTTAGGTACCTGCTCTGTTTTCTCTGCCATATACTGACTCTCCCTGTCACTACAGATCCAGTCACTCCCTCCTGCCCTTTTCCCACCATCCCCCTCACCATCTCCGCCCATTCACTTACCTGCTCCCCATTTCCCTGATTAGTCTAGCAGTATATATACCGGCATCTCCATTCTCTCTTTGCCAGATTTTCTAGTGTGCATCAGCCTGGCTTTCCAGCACTTTATTCTGCCTCCTTGACCAAATACCTAACCCATCAAATCATGATGATTCCCTGCCTAGCCCCTTGAATTGAACCCATTGAATTTGTTTGCCTGGTTTTGAACCTTGCCTGCCTTTCGATCAGAGTAAACTTGCACTTTTATCTAAACCTGCCTGTCTGTAAGCCATGCTTTTGGGTTCAAGCTTGCCTTTTTTTCTGAGCCATTACAGTTACTTTGTGGATGTACTGTACTCGACACTCTACTCTCTAACGGCAGGATTACATTTATTCAGGTTATGAATTAATTGTATTTGCGCTGTAAATTATAGAATTGGTTTCCACCAATGAGAGAAATGTTGGTTTCCGGTCCTCGTCCATTATCTTTCACTCCCACTCATTAGTGACACAATGACCCTTAAGCTACGAGCACCTCTAAGCATTAAAAGCTCTGCGGTTTCACTCCAGTTTCTCTGTGGATTACTGCACACGACGAGTGAATTATGCAGGAGCATGAAGCATCTGTGTTTGGCCATGAGAAGAGCTCGCCCCCTTTCTGTGAAGTATTATAGATAGCTTTGGAAATGAATGCAGGGACATGGAGCTACACTGTGAGTCTTGTTTTCAGAGAAGCCTTTCTCACAAACACAGTTTGAGGCCCGGACGAGTAAAGCTCCAATAATCTCTGCATTCATTCCTCTCCAGTATAATAACACCATTTCCTCTCCCTCAGTCTCTACATTAATTTGCTCTCTTCCCTTTGAAGACTATTGTTGAGGATCATTGTGGCTCCTAATGGAACTCTGTTATTAAAACAGAGAAATCACCGTGCCTATTGACACATTTTGTGTTATCTTCGTTGTCCAGATAAGTGGCCAATATAACTGAAATAAAAGCCTATTTGTGTTCCTGCCAGTGCAGCACAAAACTGCAAAAATCACAGGTCAAATAATCTATTTTTCAGTGTGATATAAGAGCAAGGCAGACTGGTTATTAAAGACAGATATTGAGTAAATAAATCTGCTCCATGTCTTTATTTTCATCTCCAAATAAAAATACAAAAGCCTCAGTAATGAGAAGAGAAAAAGGGGCTTTGTTATTCCCAGGAGGGCTGGGAATCCATCAAATGACTCCTCCCCAGTGGGCGCCGGCCTCTGCCTGGAGTCCCCCTCGCTGCTGCTGGAACCAGAACAAAAGTCCCGTTTACTACACACGCACACACACACACACAATGATGCAGAAACGTGTTTACATGCTGAACCAAACATATTACTGAAATCTCAGCAACTACACACCAGGCAGTGATTTAGATGCATCCCACTTAACCTCCTCCAAGATTAGAAGTACTGATTCCTATTGTCTGATCAGTGGGCAACCTCAGGTTCTGAAACGTGGAGCCAAAGCAGAAGTGCCTTTAACCTGCATTCTTTCTAACAGCCAGCAGGGGGTGACTCCTTGTTGCAAAAATTAGTCTGATTGTATAGAAGTCTATGAGAAAATGAGCCTACTTGTCACTTTATTTATTACCTCAGTAAACATTGTAAACATGAGTTTATGGTCTCAATCGCTAGTTTCAAGTCTTCTTCAATACAGCATGATGTTCATTCAGTAAATTATGGTCTCATTTAGAGTCAAATAGACCATATAGCAGGGTATACTTTAGGGCGTGGCTAGCTTGTGATTGACAGGTCATTACCACAGCATTGTCTGGTCTGGGAGTTGTCCACATTTTCGTCTCCAAACATTAACCCTTTCACAGTGTGTTTTCAGTTCATGAAAGTTAACTGTAACATTTTGGTCGCCTAAAATTGTTTTATTCAGCGTTCGGTTGTACTTAGCTCTGCCCTCTCATGTCACTTCTGGTTGCAAAAAACCAAGAAGGTGATGGCCAAATACCAAGATGGCGACGGCCAAAATATCGAACTCGAGGCTTCAAAACGGCAGTCCACAAACCAATGGATGTCGTCACGGTGACTTCGTCCACTACTTATACACAGTCTTTGTGTCTGACCTATGAAAACTCCTTCAAGCTTAATTTTGAATTCAACCAAAAAAACTGCTGGAACAGTTTAATCTGTGGCAGGAATTATATCTTCAGTTTGAATTAATACAAATTGGAAGGAGTTGCTTATCTGTCGAAATCTCAGTAATTTTTGCTGAACAACCTGCGATTTGCTGTTTAAAATACATTTTCAAGCCTTGAGTATCAGACAAATGAGGCCAACAGCTCTGAAGCCGGAGGGCATGGAGCCTCAGGTTGTCAATCATCTCCTGCAGCAACGTTAGCTGAGGTGATGACATTGAGTCACCATTGTGGAGCTCATATTCTTATGTTTATATATGGATTATTAGTGGTCACCAGAGAGCTTGTGGGCAGGAAATGGCCATCAGTCAGAAATGTGAACGTCTGTCATGCTAGCATGTGTGAGGGAGTAACAAAGTGAATGAAAGCAATGCAAAAAATAAGACTAAGACTAATGTCTTTACCCTGAAGTTAGTTTGGCTTTGCTCCGGCCTCTGCTCCTCTTCACAGCCTCCAGCTGCTTTGTGCTCCGATGTGTCCAGTAAAGACTGATGTTAGTGGACCGAGTGTTCTCCCTGCAGGCAGAGAGGCACATATGTAGCCATATTAGTCCGGAGCAGCTCCTCCTCTGATGCCTACTTAATATTTGACCCTGAGGCGTGGCATCTCGGGGGTTTGGGCTCCTGGAAGAGGGCTGCTGTTGAGGGTGTTATGAGAAGGAGATCAGAGGACACCTAGGTGTGTTAACATCTTTATTCTTCACAGGGAGGAAATGGATGTAGCACATTAAAATTCGCTCCTAGCGCTGCATCTGCTGCCTAGCGTTGTTGGTGCTCTGTATTTTGAATGGGAAGCAGCAGGGCACAACTCTGCTGCCATGGCTAATGGCTACATCTGATGATCCAAACAACAGCCTGTACCAGAGGGTCCCGACCCGCCGGGCCCCAGGGACGGGGTCACAGAACATTTGCGACCGCAGGTCACGAGAAAATAACATGATTCGGCACAAAGAGCTAAAGGATACTTATAGAACTATAGGTTATGAAAGGTTATTTTAGTGGTAATCTGTTTGTTGCATTTTTCCATGTATTGATTTTTAGTGTCATCAGTATGCAAGATAATATATCATCACTTCCCTTCAGCAATCATCAGTGCATGAGAGGTCTATCTGTATTTACTTTTTTTCAGAGTAACCACACTGAAATACAGGCAAATAATGTTTATCTTTTGTACAATTTAGATTTTATGCTCCCTGCCTCTTTTGCTTGAGCCGGTTTAATCTAATGACAGAAGCTTTAAAGGACCTGTGTAGCATTTAGGAGGATCTTTTGGCAGAAATGGAATATAATATTTGTAAGTATGTTTTATTTAGTGTATAATCACCTGAAAATAAGAATCGTTGTGTTTTTGTTACCTTAGAATGAGCCGTTTATATCTACTTACATTCAACAACCCCTCCAAAATACCACATTAAGACACCAAGACCTTGAGGGCCCAACATAGAAAAAGCCATGCTGTGATTTAGTATCAAAAACTTTTGACATTTGGAGATTTCTGCAAGAATTTCAATTTAAAGCGATTGGATAGCGAGCACTTCTGTTCTGGAAACTGCTCAAAAAACCCCTTACTGTCAATCTAACTAGGAAAGCTATCCATCCTCTGAATGCTCTAGGTCTTTAGTTTGTGGCTATAAAGTTTCATGATGCTGTGATTATCCTAGAGGTCACCACAGGTCATTTTATACAGTGATGTCAAGTTTCAAAGAATGGTCTCACTACAATAAAATGGCTCCTATGGGGACTAACATCATCACACATGAATGCAATTAGGTTTATTGGATCCACAAGAGTCTCAGCTTTACAGTGATACCCAATTTATGTAATTCAAGACTGTTGCAGAAAAATCAAAAACACCATTTTAGAATAGGCGAAAATAACATATTTATACTGCATGCAAAAAAACTGACTCGTGGGTACCCATAGAACCCATTTTCATTCACATATCTCGAGATCAGAGGTCAAAGTACCCCTTTGAAAATGGTCATGCCAGTTTTTCTTTGCCAAAATTTAGCACACCTTTGGAGCATTATTTAGCCTCCTTCCTGACAAGCTAGCATGACACGGTTGGTACCAATGGATTCTTAGTTTCTAGTTTCAGATGATATCGGTATATTCACTCTAGCTCTGACTAAATATGAACCTTCTACAGCCTTTGAAAGACCGTAAAGTCGGTCTGGATCGCGGGCGGGTCTCAGAGGGTTAATCCTCATCCTACCAACTGGTGTCCCTGCAGACCTCAGAGGTATACTTTATGTCATATCTCACTGGTGCTTTACTCTATCATTCCAATTGTTCATGATTTTGACAATCAATTTGTTTGTAATGACTTCATATCATTGTTTTCTGTTTCTGTTTTAATTAATGCTTTTTGAAAAGACAAATGTATTGGGATCCAGGGGACCCCAGTCAAAAGCACCAAGTTGCAGCCTATGAAGTTTAAATAGATAAAATAGAACAGATAGATAAAACGTTTGCCGTGGGTCCTAATTTATATCACACACTATCAGGGAGGTAGGGGCACTCTGTCAGTCATTTTGAAGGAGACAGATACAGATTTCCTCATGTGTTAGTTTTTTTTTTCAGAATTACATAACTAATAATTTTGAGATTTAGAAATAATTTGACATTTTGCTATGATGGTTGTTTGTTACAGTGGTTTATTCTTGCGTCCTCAGGGACCCCAGCCGGTAGTCTTTGTGTGTTAAGTAGGTTGGTAGGATGAGAGTTAAAGTGTTGAGATGTCAATTTGTGCGCATTTGTGACAACAACCAGCAGCTGAAACCATATGTTTACTTTGTTGAGACATTGTGTATGCACAAAATGTAATTTATATTCCTGACATTGATTGAAGTTGGGTATTGAGTTTAATCTAATGCAATTCACTCAGTTCCCTGAGAAATAGGAGACAGTTGTGAAGCTGCCTCGTTTCATTGTAAACCTAGATTTTTTTTCCTTTCCCCCAAGAGAGGCATAAAGCAGTGTCACACCTCTATATTTCACTCTGCTGGGACTTTGGCTGTCTGCCATCTGGTGTGAGCTTTATGACATCCCTTCCTCATTTTAACTAACAACCAAAAATGATTGCTGTCACATATTCAGCAAAACTATAAAGTCAGGAAAAACAAATACGACTTTTTCCCCAGTCTGACTGACAGTGTGGCTAGTCGTTCTGGCCCTGCTGTCTGAAGCGGTGAGTTAAATTATGCCAGGAGGGATTATAATCCAAGTCTGTGCTCATCATGAACACAACCAGTCATCACCGTGTCTGCCGCAGCGTAAACATGCTTAAGCAGAAACCACACAAAGAATCTGGTAAAAAAATGAGCAGAGAAACTTTGCCAGGGCCAAATCCCAACAGAGAGCAGAAGAAAGCAAAGAAATCCTGCTGCCAAACATTTATTGTCTGTGATCATTTGGGCTAACTCCTCACAGAACGCTGTCCTCCTTTTCTTTTCAAAACAGCTGCTTAAGTGCAAAATGCAGTATTATTAACCTGTGATTATGTGCTGCTTATCCTAGGCAGGAAAGTAGTTTATAGGTTAATAGACAGAGAGCAGATGAATAGGTTAGCTTTTAAGTTTTGTCAGAATATATCACTGTCAACATCATCATCATCCTTGATCAACATCACATCATCATTTTGATTTTTAAGCAAAAATGCCAAACACCCAGCTGCTCAGATTTGAATGAGATTTGCAACTTTTCTTCTTTTCTTCATATTGTAGCTAAAAGCAAGAGTTCATCATTTTGGGCAAATGCATTTATTCTGAGAAGATTGTTGATGTGAAGCTAACTATGAAGCTAGTTAGCTTAGCTTAACATAAAGACTCGGAACAAGGGGAAAACGCTAGCCTGGCTCTGTCCAAAGGTCTCAAAACGAGCCTACCAGAACCTCTAAACCTCACTATTTAACTATTAACTAATTAACTATTCCTTTAAATAACTCAACTGACTGTTGGTTGAAACAAAACAAGCATTTTGAAGACGCTATATTGAGCTCTGAGAGATTGTGAAAGGTGTTTTCAACAGTTTTCTGACATTTCCTAGACTAAACAATTAATAACATGATAATTGAGTAGCCTTTAATCAATAATGAAAAGAATAATTTGGCCTAATTGCAGCGCGACAGCACATTCACAATCAACGTATCCTCCTACAACGAGACATATGATAGATTTTTTTTATTTATTTATTTTTCATACTTTTTGTGCATTGTTCTACAATATTCAGGCAACAAAACTACTTGTATAAGTTTAGGAAAATATCGTGGTTTGGGTTAAAATAAGTACATTTGTTATGTAAAATAAGTACATTTGTTGCGTAACTAACGTACTTAACTATCACAACGTATGTATGTAACAAAAGGTAAAATAAGTCAAGGTTAACTTTTTGTTTCACACGAGACACTAACAGCGGTCTCCTGGGTGAATTAAGTCCTGTGTTTGTTTGACCCACACATCCACTCCGACCTCGTCCTTACATGGACTTTGTCACTCTTTATATTACGTCACTGGACTTCCTTAGAGGCAGCCCTGCCCCTCTTGGCTCACGATTACGTTGGTTGTATACCAATTACAGTGCATTACTTTTTGTAGGTATATGAACATTGAATGAGAACAGCCTGTAACAGTATGTGTACAGAACATGGAGCCCAGCTACAACATCTTCATCTGCACTGTTTTCTCTTTGAGAGAAAATGTGAGAAAGCTCCCTTAATGCTCCGAGAGCGGAAATAGTTCTGAGCAATCCGTTTAGCAGTCATGGACCGGCACACACAGCAGAGGGCAAAGAGTAGCACAGATTAGGACCTCGGCAGGGTACAACTTTTGTCCTCTAAGAGCGCTGACACAGCATACACCAATAAGTTCAAAGAGAGACTGTTTTGGACACTGTGATCTTACATCCACATTAATAGGCTATAATATCGTTATTTAGGGATGCTAGAACTGGTTGTCGTGTTAAATATATTTCCTGTGATCAATTATACTGTTCAGTCTATAAGTATTGTATATATTGCTGTAACCAAAGTGTTGATTAATTCATACAAAAGGTCAGAACAGTATGACAAAAATACAGCTCATGAAAAAAATACTTTCATACCTCCAAAACCATTTTTTTTCAATGAATGCGGCAGCAGATGTTGAATGTGCCTTCTGTCTTACTGTTGGGGGGAGGGTCTAACGGAGCATGTGTAGTATGAGTGTCATCATGCTAGCTTGTTTCTGATTGGAGGGATAAGATTTGTTGCAACCGTCCCCAGTGTCCCCTGTAGGCTCTGTACATCAGCACATGGGATCTGAAATAAAGGGAATAAAAGGGCTATGAGGTCGAAAGTGCTGACTTCCTGCTTTATGTTGAGAGACTTTACACCCATACTGGGTGGACATTGTAGGAATCGAAACCTTGTCAGTGCCCTGCTGTGCTGTTAGAAAACCAGGGACCAGGCAAACACAAATCCGTCACTCTATGTACTGTGCTGCTGACATTACTGTCTCTCTCGTCTCTTAAGTGTGATATTTAAGTTTCCTTGATTTCCCACAATTGCTGAAATATCCCGCTGCACCACAAGCGTGGACAAGGACATCTTCTAACGTTTTTTCTCTCTGTTTGTGGAACCACTGTGCTAAATTCGACCAATTTTCCCTCAATAAACAGCACAAGACAGATGGAGTGCTTTCATCCAGTCAGCAAATCATGTTGGGCAAGATTGATGTTCTCTCGCTTTCTTTCTCTCTCGCACACACACACACGCTCCCTCTCTCATCTCTCTCATAGTGTGTGTGTGTGTGTGTGTGTGTTCATGTGGTCAGCAGCAGGCGCTCTAAATTGGCAATCCTGTGAGAACTCCGCCGCTCCAGTCCACACTGCCTTCCTCTAATCATCGCATTGTTAAGACACAAAAAAACGAATATTGACAAAATAAAATCCACTGTGTGAGATAAACCGCCATTGGCCTGCTTATTGTAATTGTGAGCGATGCTGCCATCGCTAAGGGCCATTTAATGAGTTGAAAAGAAAATGGATCAGGCCACTGAGGTTGGAAAAAGTGAGTTAAGCTGGTGCTTGACATAAAATATCACAGCACTGCAATTAAAATAAGGACACACTCCTGCTTCACAAGCTGTTAAGCTTGGCTGAAGGAGAAAACACTTCTCTCTTTCTTTAAAATTAGAACAACCGTCTGTGGATTTCATAACTGATTCCCAAAGATGCTGCACCATATACTTGGTTCACTGTTACAGCAGGTACTCTAAGTAATTGGTGTAAAATCCTTCTTGTTCCATTGTATTTTGGTGACAGCTTGTCGATGATCCCCTAGGCTTCCTCATTTAGCTGCAGGCATTTAGGAGCCACACTAGTCTTCCACAACGTGGATTTTGGCAGCGAATTCTGTTGAGGTCAAAAAATCTTCCGCTGTCAGTTGTGTGCTGGCAGTATTTTTGTTGAGAATACAAGACTCTCTACAGAGAGTTTTAGACAAAACACAGGAACATCGCGGGAGAAAAAGAGCAGCGGTTTTACAGTGAGACAAGTGTCTACATAAAACATGACTGCCATTTCTTCCTTTGATCTAAACACGGCTCAGAATGTAGATTATTAAAGAGGAGGATTTGTTGTCAGTTTCAATACACTGCCCTGTGAACCCACAAAGAAACAGTAGCGTTGTTGTATTGTCTCTCATGGCTCAATGCAAAAATATTTAAGCCAGCTATTTTTTGAGCGAATGTCTCACGCAATAAGGATTATATCACAGGGTCACCAGATGGCAGAGAGCTGGTCATAAGAGGTTAAACAGGACAGGAGGTGGTGGCTTAAAGGAAATGTTTGTAAATATGTGCAGTAATGGTTAATACAAATCTGGATTTATTGGTAAAATGCACATCATATTCAAAATACTATGTCAAGCGAGTAAAATATTTAATTGCATGATTGTCCATATTTAATCATTATTAATCGCATTTTAATTGCACATTTTTTATCTGTTCAAAATGTACCTTAAAGGGAGAATTATCAAGTATTTAATACTGTTATCAACATGGGAGTGGGCAAATATGCTTGCTTTATGCAAACGTATGTATATAATTATTATTGGAAATCAATTAACACCACAAAACAATGTCAAATATTGTCCAGAAACCCTCACAGGTACTGCATTTAGCATAAAAAGATATGCTCAAATCATAACATGGCAAAGCTAGTATGACATGTCTGGTACCAATGGATTCCAGGTTTTCTAGTTTCACATGATAACAGTATCTTCACTCTAGCTTTAAAACTGAGCCAAACTCCGGAGCATGATTGCGTCAAAGAATTAGTGGCTTTAAAACAAATTTGCATTAACGCGTTATTATCACGTCAATTTAAGGCCTTTACACACCAGCAGCATTTTCTTTCATGCGATTACTCCGCATGTCAATATTACGAACTGTTGTTTGAGTACCCACTGACTACTTTCACACAGAACGCAAATATTACACAGCGAAAAAGTTAAGAATTTCTTTTTTCCGGAACAAGGTCGATTTTCTGAGCTTATTCGCAGCGCGAAGAAAGGCATGAACTAATCAAGTTGTGCGGAACAGGTTAAGTTGCGCCGAAGTTATGAAACAACAATTCGGAGGCTCCGCTGTCCAGATCAGGACGGTTAACTTTATTACTCCTTTCAACATAGACAAAGGTAACGCAGACCATATCCACTCCTTCCGTTCTTACCTTTCACAATAAAAGCCCTCATATAATATTCACAGGTGAGTATTTCGCATTTTCGTGTCATTCATTTGTCATGCCCCCCCGGTGTGTAAATACCTTTACTGACCCTGACCTGACCCTGAAGGGCACTAAAACTACAGTTTGGGAGGCAACGTATTGCTATTTGTTATTTGGCAAGATATCATCACTCACTTCCAAATATAAACAGACAGAGAAAGTCACAAGATTTCTACAATTTAAAACAAGAAAAAAAAAAAAGCTGAGTCTTTCCCTGAGGGAGACAATTAGCAGAAGCACAATCCTCCGTTTCATCTCAGAAGAATCTCCACTTAATCTCAGCAGTATTTTTCACTAGTTCCTCTGCTGTGGCTTAATTCACATTCTGAGCAGTGCAGATCTATCGCTGGCTGGCTTTCTTGTGAAAACTTCAATATGGATCTGTGTTTTTGATTGACTTTGTACTCTGCAAGGTCACCTGCAGGTTGAGACCAACGGTAAAGAAAACCCCAGTTAACTTCCATTCATTATTACACTGCCTTACACTCAAGTGAAATCCCTGTGGGAGTTTTAACATGAGGGCATTTTAAGTCAAAACACAAAAGCACTGTGAGTTGAGAATTTGGTGGTGCAATGTTTTAACCTGGGACTGCATAGTTACAATAGACTTTTGACTAAAAAAATGAGGGCCACTCACAGCCTGATGGAAAATACAGGGCATCAGGTGCACATAGGTTAAAGATACATCCCTAGATTTTGTTAAAGACCCCAATAGCTCCCAAAATCCCCACATTTCCTCCAAATTTACTGTTTATATGTTTGAACTGTGTCAAAACTTCAAGACTAAACTCAGAAGAAATGTTGTCATTCAAGGCGGCTACAACAAAAACAGGAAGTAAACAAGTGGATTATGAGGTCAGCCATGATAACCTCCCATAATCCAATGCAGCATCAACACTGACACTTGTATCTAACGGTCTTCTACAAATTTATATGACCCACAGGGGCTTTGCTTAGAACTGGGTCTTGATTCAGGCTAATCTTTGGGCAGAAGAGCCAATACTTCTTTGATCTGAATCTCTGAGGATAGAGATTGCCAATAGTCCGTGGCAATGCTTGCCAGCACAGCATAAACCTCAAGTTTAAAAAAAAAAAAAAAAAAAGTACTGTGAAACAGCAGAAATGATACTGGTGCCACGCTGGGAAAAGCACCAGTGCTCAATTCCCCCAAGCTTAGGAGAAACAGATAAAGCCAGTGAAAAGGCTTTGTGTCAAGCTCTATTAATCCATGGCTGCGCTTAAGAGCTGGCTGTTAAATCATCTGTGAGTGTGCAGTAAGGTAGCTTAGTGCTGATGTTGCACCTCATTCCACAGATGGAAAAACACAGAACCACCACAAGCGAGGCTCCAGCTCCCAAACTGAGACTCAGAAAAACTCTTGCTGCTTGTTATGCTCCAACTTCAGCAACAAAGTCTCAGTCAAAGATTCCCTCCAGTTTCCTGGATGACAACAGATGTACAGTGTGTGACTTACTGGAGCAGGTAACGGCTCACTGTTGTTTGAATGTTATGTTCAATTAGCGTGCCATCAAAGTGTAAAAAGGGCTGATGACGTACGTAGCTGCACCCGTCCGTGGCACGACTTTGATGATGACATGTGAACGTTGCTCAGTTTTGTTATACAGAGAGAGCTACATGCGGAAAGATTCAATAAAACAGGAAAAGACAGCTTTTATTCGTCAAGAGTTTTGTCTGTGTAGCCGTAGTCTCATCTAGCTTATTCCTCTGTGCCACAGACCGCCATAGTCCTTTTTCACAACAGACATTTTGACTTGTAATAGCAGGAAAAGCACAGAGCTCAGCTCCATTAAGTGTCCCAGTAAGCTGTTCCAGTGAGCATGCACAATACCAGGACCTCCCCTAAGTGGCATGCAGCCATTGTTCATGTTATTAAATACACCTGTGCTTTTCCTACTGTGACATGTCAAAATGTCTGCTGTGAAAAAGGCCTATTATTGTCCAAAAACTATGGACCCACACTGTTGTGACATATTTCCAGTGGAGGAAAATAACTAAGTACTTTCAAGTAGCTACTATACTTAAAGTTACTGTGAGGAACCTATAACTGGTTATGAAACAATCTCAATTTAATACTGATGCCATATGGCCTACATACGAGACCATCATCGAGAAGGTTGACTATTTCTATATAGTTATTCCGAATGCTCGTCATCGGTGCCTCCAGGTTTGCCTTGCTGCTGGGAGCCAACACTGACACCACGCTGCTGGAGGCCCAGGCCGTGTTGCTGGGCCCGCTGGAGGGAAGCGAGGCACAGGAGAACCAGAACCAGGACTCTAAAGAGAATCTGGTGCTCAGAAACACCGCTTTTGTCCACATGGGGACCGCCAAAATCAACACAAAATTAAAGTTCCTCGTACTTTACTTGAGTATTTCCATTTTCTGCCACTTCTTACTTCTACTCCACTACATTTCAGATATTGTTCTTTTTACCCCACTATATTTATTTGATAACTTAAGTTACTAGTTACTTTGCAGATTCAGATTAGTAATACAAAATATAATTCACAAATAATGATGAGTTATTACTATGGATGAAGATAAGAATTTATTGAATACAGGACTTTTACTTGTAACAGTGTATATACAGTACACATTGTGTTATTGTTATTGTTACTTTTACTCAAGTAAAAGATCTGAGTACTTCTTCCACAACTGCATGTTTCTTCATTGTGATGAACACTGTAATCTATTTTGAGTCAATTCCACATACTGTACAACCACATAAAGATCTACGTCTTCAGTAGAAACCGAAACTGAAAGGAAGTCAGAAAGTATTTAGAGACAGACCAACATAATGTCTCTTCCAGTATAACAACAAAAACATAGAATATTTCCAGCCTTACTCTTCAAGGTTTATTGCACATAGATTTATTAACTGATTCTACACCTTTACTTAGGAGTTGAATTTAAATGTAAATGCATGACCTGTGTGTCAGAGAACCGAGGATTAGACCTGCGGGTTGAATATCCTGTCAGGATTTGGTCCCTGCTGACATTCTGGATGTCAAAAGTGAATTTCTTGACTGAGGATCCTTCAGGAGAGATAAATTACTCCAGTCAGAGTTTTACTTCTCAATGGCTACTACACAGTGTTTTGTTAAGAGAGATAGTCGTGCCTCCAGGCGCAACAGAGAAGCTTCATGCAAATATGAAGAGGGCAGAATTAGAATTCATAACCAGCTGTCCTTCAACAGAGGATTCACGTTCCACTCATCTGAAGCTAAATTAATGTATTTTAAAATCAATACAAAATTCTCTCGAGTGCCTATTTTGCCCTACGAATCTATGAATGTGTAATTGGCAGGAAACTTGCTCACAAATTAAGAGATAAATGGTTATATTACAATGCATTTGTGTGGTTTGAGAGAAGGATCTGTCCATGTTTGTCTGTCAGTAAAAAGACGATTCATGTCTCTGTTTAAAATCCGGTGAGCCGATATAAATAATTCATGGCTTCAACAATAAATTATTGGCTCAAGTGATAAGATGCTGATCTTCTGTGGCAGTTATCATCTCACAGGTATTCATAGTAGGCAGCTAAGTAAATGAAAATGTTATTCTGATACATATAATACATTAATTCATTTTCACATAAATAGGCAATGTGTCACACTTATCAAAATAAATGTCAAATGCAACGCTGTCTTATGCACCTAGGCTATATATCAATGAAAAATATACACTGATAATAAAGTCACGCAGCTTTTCTTACATTATAAGGGTGCATTGAGGAATATTTTCCTTCAGCGGGGGCTCATAAGTGTTTGTGATAAATGTGAGTCACTCCTCTATCACTTCATTGCTGACATTTCAAGCTCTTTAAAAGGGGCAGGCTGACCCAGCTCTGTGTATTTGCTGGGAATTATCCAAACTCCCAGGTTCCCTGAACTCAAGGGCATCACTTTGTGTTGAAAAGTGGTGGCGACACAAAGGCCACAGGCGCAATTTAAACTTCATGATTGCGGGTTCACAAAAAAGAAAATCTAGAGGAAATGTAATGTGTATGACAGAAGCTCTGTTTACAAGAAAATTAACAATCAGGATACCAGCGAGGAGAAAGCATATGCGGCCGCCTAGAGAAAAAACACTGCAGCCAGTGTCTTTTTTTCAGAGTGCTCTGACTCCAACGGCACCCTGTCAGCGCTTTTCTGACAGAAAAAAAAGGTACTGTATTGACAGTGAGTGATGGAATATTGCGAGAATTAATTTGTTGATAGACTTACCCCTTGGCGTCTAATATGAACCTTAGCATACAGTATATGTTAAAACATAGAGAGGTGCATTGAGTAGTGTATTGGGATATCCACCAGGTAAATAAGAAGACCACAAAAAGTTATCTTGTTGGTTTCTTGTTCTATCTTATTATTAAAAGATACAGTATATAGATAATATTTAAATCCCTACATGCATTTTTTGGCTACGGCCACTGGGGGGTTCAGTGAGCCCCATGAACCAACGCAAACTGCGCCTGTGACAAGGGCTCAGATGAAAAAAACATATTCAACATATGCGATTGCAGTCAAAGTCAGTTTACTGCTGTTTGTTCCCAGCTCTGTCCTCAGCATCTGTAACTATAAGAAAGCTTTAAATCATGAGGAGTGTTTCCAGTTTAACACAGCGGTGGTACATTAACTCCAGTACTGTACTTAAGTACAAATCAAGGTACTTGAACTTTTCATGCCACTTTCAACGTTTTACTACACTGGATTTATCTGGCAGCTTTAGTTACTTTACAAAATAACATTTTTACATGCAAAACATATGAAGAGTTTATAAAATATTGTGTTTAGTTATAAATTAAATCAAGGGTGTAGGTTTCGTTTAGACATTGAGGGGGACACATATTGAGCGTGGGATCTGGGAGTCCTCCACAAAGACATTTTGGGGCATCAAACACTTAATTTCCTGCATTCTGGTGAATTTTTATGCACCAATTTATGCATCAATTTATGGTGGAAATGTCTTTATTTATGTAAAGGAAAACACAAAATACAATACCAATCCTATATTTTAGCTGCTGCACTAGTTTATGTCTTAGATTCTAATTAGATTTTACTCAAGTGAGTTTTTATACATATTTGTATGAATATTGTTGGACGCAGTCTGAGATCTAAAAATTCCAAGTGCTTCACTGTAATTGTTGTTCATTTGACAAAAAAGAACTTGAACTTGATCTGAATGCTTCTTTCACCGCTGCCGGTGACACACTTCAAAGATGAAATCCCCCCTAGAATCAGAGACACTGTAACCTTGACTACGCAGTAATTAAAGGGTGATTTGTAGATGGAAAAGAGATCAAATGATGAGAGGTGCTGTGTGCTGATGCAGCAGCAAGAGACCAAATTAAGAGTCAACTAGAAAAGTGCACTCAGTAGAGTGCAGATCTCCGCCAGATGTGTCTGCAAGGACCACTGCTGTAATGTTTGATTGAATGAATACAAGCCAGTTGCCCATCGTCTAGACCGCAAGCGTATCAGACGCATTTTTCACTCGCACGTAACAGATGGGCTCTTATTTTAATCTCTGCAGCTGTCTGCATCTGGTCCGTGCAGCTAAACTCATGGATGTATAAAAAGAACTGGACACAGCGTCGGAGGCGAAGCCCCGTTCATTCCTATGAAAGTTGGTCAGCGGCGCATGAAGCAAAAAAAGCTTGACTTCAGAGTATAAAAGTAGCCGGATCTGCTGCTTCCATTGGGCCCATAGAGCAGGCGCAGTAGCGTTTCCTTTAACCCCGCCTCCCAGTCTCAGCCTGGGTCTCATTCACAGGAATGGAGGAAGGGAAATAACTCTAGATTCAGCTATTAGTGCATTTTACAACTTTTAAGACCTAATGATTTAAATAAGGACTATTCAAGTGTTCATACTGGGAAGTTGATTTACCTTAAAAAAAATAATCGGCTGATTTACAGACGTCTCTTTCCCAATGTAAATCTATGGGAAAAAGTCTTTTTGGGCCCAATGGCATCACGTGACGGACACGGTAATTGTAATTTCACCGTTTGGCCACTATGTAAAATTTGCTTCAAAGACCGGCATACATACACACAAGCATACAGTATATACATAAATACATACATACATACATATATACATACGGACATACAATCATACAATTGTTTTACTAGGTGTTCAAATCAAGAGAGGAACAATTCGTAATCTGTAGCGGACACAAGAGTCCAAACTGAAGCAGTTGTTCATGACTTGTGGCCCCTACCGGCCGGTTAAGAGTAGTGAGGAGTCAGCAGTCAATGACGATACAAAAAAGTCAATAAAATATGTTGTCAAAAAGTTTGAATAACTGCAACCATGAGAGGTCGTTGAACATACAGTCATAAATTTGCACAAAAAATATTAAGCTGATGGGTCCAGCAGTATGCGAGATTAGCCGTGGACAGAGACAGACAGACAGACAGACAGATGCACACGCACTTATACACAAGACCGAATACGTAATCTCCTGGTGAAAATAATATATAATGAAATGAAACAGTGGCCAAGTGTAAAAAGAGCATAGTGTCAACATATCAATACCAACACTAGGAATACCATGAGAATGTTACTAGCTTAAGGTTATATTACACTTTAAAATAGCATCATGTGAAAGGGACAAACAAAAACAACTGTGTAAGGGCATTCTGGGGCATCCCGAGGCATTGCCATGGAAGCTGGGATACACTATCCCTCCAGCTTGTTCTAGGGTTCGCCCCAGGGTTTCCTAAAACTTGAATGCCTCACAGGTAACCTCCAGATGCCAAAACCATCTCAACAAGATACTACAGCTTCCCACTTTATCATTCAAGACGAACATATAGATATGTGTACAAAAGATTTGTGTACAGAACCAACATTGCCATCCATATAGTCACACCGATGCCATGGCTAAAAAAAAGATATTGCATCACAACTCTAACTTAAATTATGTCCTCATACGGGCAGCTTTGCATGCCTATTGAACTTGCAGCACACACAGTACACTTCAAATGTATTTTCCTAAGTCTAAGTGGTGCAATTTGCTATTGAGGAACCGGTAGTCTTGCTCTATTTCACTGAATTTAAGTGCTGCTGTGCCTCAGTTATATACTGTTGATTCAAACTTGTCTTTGGTAAAATACCGTATATCCTGTCAGACAGGTGTTTGAATGCAGATGAAGAAAGCTTGTGTTGAAATACTCTGTTACATTTTAACTGTACACTCAAACATAAAGCAGAGAGGATAACAGCAAAATCTTTCAAATGGGAATTTGATTTGACACCGTATCTTTGGAACAAAAGATTTTTTCTTCCCATTTACTTTCTTTGAATAATTTACCATATATTATGTTTTGTATAGAGTGACAGCACTTTATTCTGAGATACAAAGGCATAGGAAATTTATAAGATAATAGAGAATTTATTTAGGAAATCACATTCACACAAGGGAAATTGTCAAAGGAGAGCCTGCCTGTGTTGTTAGTCTCCCAGTGAGCCACTTAAATCTAATCACTATCATGATATTGGATCCTTTTTCTAAGGGGGAACCAACGATGTCCTTCTTCTATTTCAGTTCAAGTCAAAGCACAGCGTAACGCATTCTGGTTAATATCCAGCCACAGTTAGTGTCTTACTTCATCAGCTCAGACACGGACTTCCTGCTGTTATAGCATCCTGGTCTCAGTCCTCTGGGAGAGTCTTAACCGCTAAGGGCAGATCACCTCGGCACTGACTCAATACTTATCAAATATTAACAAGAGGCTGGATACATAATTAAACTAACATGTCTTACATACAATCAGTCACTGTTATGTGGAAATAACCGAGACGCTACTTGAAAAGCGTCTTTAATGGTATATGAAAGCGTGTTGTGATCTCCATGAATGAGGTAACTGCAGGGCAAACGCATGTAAAACTAAAAATGAAAAAACTATGAATGTAAAATCATTCATACTGATGGCTGAACATTTAATCAGCTGTGTAAAACTGGCTCCCAATACATGTCATTCATGTAACATTCAAGGTAAACATTTTTTTTTAATTCCCCACTATTGATTTCTTGCCTTCTGTCACTCATCACAGACGTCATGTGGCCATGTACTAAGAAGCTGAGGCTTAGAGAGTGAGGCAAGGTCAGATTTCATTTAATATACATGTTGCCTCTACGGAGAGCACACTGAGAAAAAACCAGAGTAGTAAAACACAGCATAGAAAAACACTGCGGGCTTGTTTTTATGGTGGGATAAAATACAGCACGCTTGTCAGGATTGTTAGAGCGTATCAACTTTACAAACTTTAACAACTTCCCGATACATTCATGAAAACCGATCCCCGGTGTCAGATCTCATAAGCTATTTATATGGTATTATGTCAGCTGTGAAATACAGTAGAATGAGGTGCCAATCAACCAGGCGAGGATGTAAAATTATGGCCACTGATGCTTCAGCCTAAAGCCCCAGTGAGCAGCGTAAAAGCTCCATGACAGACAATTTCTCCAAGACTCCAAAATATGTTCAGACATTTTCAGTGAGGTGTTTGTAGTTGTCAGAACGATGCGTCAGAATATATATACAGTGTGAATTGCTGCCCATATCTCCAATTTTCTTTTCAGAGATTCAAAATAGTTGTTGTGTGTTGTCATTGACAGCTGCTTCCCCGAAAAGAAAAAAACAACCAAATGAATCAGAGCTGTGTAGGTGGGATTAAGAACAGGGATTTCATCTTCAGAGCCGTAACTAACCACTGAGGACATTGGTCCTCTGTATTTGGGGGAGGGGTTGCCAGGGAGGATGGGAATTAATATTTTTAGACTCCATCTGTTTAAACGTTACTACTTTTATGCCATCAAAACAAAACAAATAAATAAAGGCTTTAGGTTCCCCCCC
The DNA here is from genome assembly GCA_916700685.1 of Adelosebastes latens. Lineage (NCBI taxonomy): Eukaryota > Metazoa > Chordata > Actinopteri > Perciformes > Sebastidae > Adelosebastes > Adelosebastes latens. Next base: position 41,952 of record CAKAKR010035100.1, on the reverse strand, counting down.
CCCCCTGGAATTGTATTCCTGCCAGTGAGGAGACGGCTTAGAAACAACACTGAGACCTTCATGTTGAGAAATAAAATTATAATTGAAAAGTTACCTGAATAAATAAGATATATAAAAACCCTAGAGATTTTATTTGGGTTGGATTCATGACCTCAATATTTCTAAAATCCCACCTATGGCCCTGTTTTTCTTCCTGTTCCAAAGGCAGCCATTGAAAATTGCAACAAAAATATCGCCAAGCATGTATGAGACTGATGCAGCTGTACAGGTAGTTGTAAGTTGGTGTACAATAATAACAACGGTTAAATCGCCATTTGTCTTTAAATAACGCAAAAAAATGTAAAGCTGACTGCCGCTAGCTCCTGCGACGACTGAAAATGGTGTCTCTCTCGGACAGATACGTTACTTGTTACTGATTTATCAGGGCAAAATGATAATGGCTCCCAAATAGAAAATGGCTTACATAATGTGGGCTGAAACAATTAGTTGATTAATTAATTAGTTGATAATTGATTAATTGTACATTGAATCTCTTTGGGTTTCAGACTGTTGTTCCAACAAACAATTAATTGATTAATCAAAAAAATAATCAACAGTTTAATAGGGAAAATAATTATTAATAACCATGAACACGATATCTGACTGATAAGTGAAACAAAATTGCAATTTGTGTGTCAAAAATAAGGTATGAATCATGGTTAAATAAATTTGCCAAATAAGACTGTATTCAATAATTCTATCTCAATAGAGTTATTGCAGGCCAATCCGGAAGTTAGAATCGCCTTGGTCACCTCAAAAAAACGCGAATGGGATTTTCCATTGGGTTTTGGATTATTGCAGAAAATAAGCTCTGTGGCAAACAAATGTTTATGCAACCCGATCTCATGGGATGGCATATAGATAGCACGACATTATGCATGTCATTTGTACGCCATGCAACAAAACTACGTTTGCTTCCGCAGTTAGGTTTAGGCATCAAAACCACTTAGATTTAGGGAAAACGTCATGGTTTGGCTTAAAATAAGTACGGTAACTAAGTAAAATACGTACGGAAACAACATAACATAAGTACGGAAAACATGTCACAAACGTCACTAAAAAACAAACACTTGACAAACCACTGACAAAACAAAACACCGGTCTCCTGGTTGAAAGTCCTGTGTTTGTTGGACCCATCAACCTCCTCTCCTCTCATTCAAATGCGTTTTCGAGCAAAGGGGTATCTTTATGATGACTTATACGTTTTGTTCAGCAAGATAATCTTCATAAATGAACACCACTTTTGTGAAGTGTGAATGCATTCGCCAGAAGTAAAAAGCTTACGTTAGGCTATAACTGAACTATACCACAGTCACATGATCGCGAGTATACACAACGAGGCTGTAAAGACGTACAAGTTGGCGTGATGAAGTTTAGTAGTCTCATTTAGCCACTTGTAGCCAAACCGCCTTTTTTAAGACACATAAAGGCTTCAAAATTCATGGGTGGGATATTTATTGATGTATTTCATATCGTAGAACAAAACGGTAAAATCTCTTCAGCTTGTGTTAACTACAGACCTTATTTCAGGCATCTACTGTAACTAAAAAACCCTTCAAAAAACCTATTGAATTCCAGACAAAGGAACTGGAAATGCTAAAATGCTAACACATTCCCGGGTTTTAGGCTCATTCCTGCACCACTCTAAGTTTTACCAGAACACATAAAGTAACACACAAGTCTGGCTGAAAGCATTACTTAAAAAAAAAAAAATCCATATGCACGACAAATCTTGAAACTAAGAACAAAGGCAGGCAGAGAAAATATGTCAGTCAATTAGAGGTGCATGTCATTATAATTATACACCAGAATAACACTGCTGTCATGGCCTTAAAGGGATGATGATTTTCTAATCATGCACAGTTGAGAAAAAACAATTTATCTGAATGTTACTGAGTGGCATAGCAACACCTACTTGTAAGGAATATAAAAAGACAAGATCTTATGTCGGAAGACTCTTTCATACATTTTAGACATCTTCTTTTTAAGGTCTGGACAACTAAACTGCTGTTAATGTCATTTCATACGTTTGGATTCTTGTATTTGCTAAGTGAAAATGTCATGTAGACAGCGTAGGGCGCCGCTCCCCCACAAATAGTATTACGTTCTCCCATTCAGTCCTCACTGTGAAAGCTCAGATTACTGTGGATATGGACACAGTCACAAGGGTCAAACTACAATAGAATGAATAAGCAGAAGAGCACAATAGCTGACATCCAATGTTTGTATGGTTAGCGACATGTTTCTTCGGTGTCCTGGGAGTCACGGTGGACTGCTGCAGTTCCTTCTCTACAGAGTAAAACAGCAATAACAACCAAGAGATGAACCCCTATGATTGAGGAGGAGGAAGCAGCAGGCAGTCCCTACACCGATAATTCAAGTTTAATCTGAGCTCTGCAGGCGCGCACACAAAGAGTGAGACGTGCACCACCACAGATTTACTCCCAGTAGCCTAATGTTATCAAACCACAGCAAACAAACACAGACACACACACACACACGCACACACAGGGCTCTGAGAGAACTCTGGATATAACCTGAATTACACTGATTGCCAACCAAGTTATCCTCGATAAGGACGGAATTGCAACAAAATTGTGTTTACATGCTGGGAGCTGATAGAAGAGACTATCTGCTGCAATAGAGAGCATGATATGAATCACATTCAGCTACCAGCGTGTTTGAAAGAAGTGTTTCCGACTCCCGAAAAGTGGAGAATGGCTACATTCACGCTCAAAACGATGAAGTAATTGTTGCCATGGAAACATTGATTAAACTGACAGGCAACTGAGCCACAAGTCCAGCCACAGCTAGACAGTTATTTGACAATAAAGTAGATAAAACAGACATGCTACAGCTACTGAACTTTGTTTTTGAGGAGGTTTTTAAAAGGAATTTGCTTGTTGCTGAGTAGCAAGTAATTGCTGGTTTGGTCTATACAGTAAAGACGTTGTCCTCGGGGAGACACGCCAGGCAAAAACATTGTTTTTCATGCACTGGTGAATTTTGAGATTTGGGGCTATTTTGCTTCCATAATATATGTTCTTTCAGACTAGTGGAAAGAAAGCATCCAAAATACACATTTAGGTCTCTATTTTACAACACTTTCTCATCTGCGTCTGTAGATTTTTCCAAAATTTGCATATTTAAACTAGGGCTGTTAATCGCACATTTTTTATCTGTTCAAAATGTACCTTAAAGGGAGATTTGTCAAGTATTTAATACTCTTATCAACATGGGAGTGGACAAATATGTTTGCTTTATGCAAATGTATGTATATATTTATTATTGGAAATCAATTAACAACACAAAGCAATGACAAATATTGTCCAGAAACCCTCACAGGTACTGCATTTAGCATGAAAAACATGCTCAAATCATAATATGGCAAACTCAAGCCCAGCAGGGCAACAACAGCTGTCAGTGTGTCAGTGTGCTGACTTGACTATGACTTGCCCCAAACTGCATGTGATTATCATAAAGTGGGCATGTCTGTAAAGGGGAGACTCGTGGGTACCCATAGAACCCATTTTCATTCACATATCTTGAGGTCAGAGGTCAAGGGACCCCTTTGAAAATGGCCATGCCAGTTTATTCTCGCAAAAATTTAGCCTAACTTTGGACATTTGACATGATTGGTACCAATAGATTACTTAGGTTTTCTAGTTTCATATGATATTGGCATTCACTGTAACTCTCAAAGTGAATCTGCTACAGCCTCTGAAAGACAGTAAAGTTGGTCGGAGTCTCAGGGGGTTAAACATAACATTTCAGAAAACATATAATACAAAAAGTAATAGTCTCAATGTAAGTAATCAAGTTTCATGTTTATATCTGTTAGTTAAATGTTGTACCCTATTCACCTGTAGTGTCTTGCAAAATGTATGGAATTTTACATTACATATCTTTAAAGACCGTTTTCTCAGGTTTTTCTCAGACTCTGAGACTGAAATTTGCACTTCAGGAGCACTTACATACAACAAACTTTCCAATTTCATTCCTTTCTATATTCTAAAGGGTTTTACAGAGGGGTTTGTTCATATATCATTCATCCTGATTTATTTAATATTTTATTCCTCAAAACATGGCGAAAATGGGGGTTTTTTTCATGGCTGTTGACAGTATTTTCTGATTTATGGAGTTATAAAAAATTATAATTTAATAATAACAATAAAATAACAATGATTTTGAATCTGGCTTATCTAATATTCAGATTTCTGTTCTGGAAATGTATGCACATTAGCACATATTTGATAAGATAATGCCTCATTTGCATATTTAAACATACAATTTCTGAAAACTTGTAATACAAAACACAATTGTCTTAATATAAGTAATCAACTGGGGAAGTTTTATGGCAATATCTATTAGTTCAATATATCAGCAACCTCTTCTTGTCATGGAATCAGTAAGACTATATTCATGCTTACTCTGTTTATTTACATTTTCTCTCTCTCTCTGAGGGCGTTCACACTTTCAGTTCAACGAATCAAACCTTTGTGAGCCAATCATCTCGTTGCTGTCAAACTTTAAAACTGTTCCTTTCTCTGCGGCTTTCAGCTGTCATGTCAGTGTCAGATCGATGAGACCCACCTCCACCCCATTCACCTCCAGTTCTCGTTGATGGCTATGGGTCCTTCCACTGAGCTCATCTTTGAAAAAGTGAGTGAAATTAAGACATGTTTGCGACAACCTTTAAATGTCACCCCTACTGTCATAATGAAGACACTAAACTGCACTATCTCCTGGTTGCTTTTAGCTATCATGTCTTAATTGGTGGATGATTTAGCTCTAAGAGCTGTTGTTAGTGTCTTTGCCCTTGGGTAATGTCAAGTCTTTTGTCAACAGCAGTCGATGTACCTTGAGTTATGCCCTGTTGTGCTGATGTGTCACATTTGGCAAGATGAATGATCACAGCAATATATTCATCCTCACTGTAGCAATCCATCAGATGTCAACGTTGTCAAGAGAGCAAAAGCCTGCTGCATGGGTTGCCGCCTGCTTCTTGCAGAAAATTTGAAAAAGAAAACAGCATATGGATGAGGCATCAACAGGAGTTATGTGAGTTTATTCAATACAATGCAGATGAGACATAAACAACACATGACATCTGAATGACAGTGTTATTCAACGTTCAGTGTCAGTGAATCTAAACAAGTCTAATTTTAGCTCTTGATCCTCCACAGTTAAAGCTGGGTAGGCAGTTTATTTTTGGCGTCATTGGGCAAAAAATGCATAATAACCTTTCAGCATATTGTAATTCAAGTGATACCTCAGAGTAGGCAGTTTTCTGGAAAGGGCAAAAAAACGCCAGAATTTTAAAATACAGCCGTCATCCTGCAGCTCTCCTCTCTCCCCTATTTGTCCTAAGCCCCTCCCACCAAACAAGCACGGGTATACGTAGTGGCAAAAAGTGGATTTACAACTTTCGTGTCTGTCATGTGATGCCATTGGGCCCAAAAATACTTTTTCCCATAGACTTACATTGAGGAAAGAGATGTCTGTAACTCAACAGATATTTTTTCTTTCAGGTAAATCAACTTCCCAATACGAACACTTGAATAGTCCTTATTTAAATCATTAGGTCTTAGAAGTTGTAAAATGCAATAATAGCTGAATCCAGAGTTATTTCCCTTCCTCCATTCATGTTAATGAGCCCCAGACCGAGGCTGGACCGAGGGCTGGGAGACGGGGTTAAAGGAAACGCTAGTGCCCCTGCTCTAGAGGCCCAACGGCTGCAGAAGATTGCTGGAAGATCCGGGTACTTTATCACTCAGCAGTCCAGCCATTTTGGCTTCATGCGCCACTGAGCAACTCTCATAGGAATGAAGGGAGCCTGCCTCCAACACTATATCCAATTCTCACGCTTCATACAGTAACCTGTACAAGTCATTCATTTCAAACATCATCCTAATCGTCATTGTGATCCTGATGCTGTTATATAGACAATTTAATGAGAATTACCGTCCTGTTTTCTTTGCAAACTTGTGGGCCAATAAAGCGGCGAAGCCTTTAGATGGAGAGAAAATGTTGCTAATAGTTGACCTGTTGTCAGTCCCAACTCGTCAAATACCACTGATTGTTAAGTTCCTCTCGGCATTGGATACCGACACACAGAGACACCCTTTAGCGACTGTATGCAAATTAAGTCCAATGTAAACCCAACGACGGCATTATTCGACGGTCAGAGCAAGTGACATAGTATTAAGAGCGTGATAGTCCGCTAAGGGCGGGTGGGACGGGTGGTGGATGGGTCAAACAAACACAGGACTTTCAACCAGGAAGCCGCATGAGTCGTTAGTCAGTGAAGTTAACGTCAACCCTGACCGTTTCCTAAATCTAACTAAGTGGTTTTGTTGCATAAACTTAACTTCCTGTGAAAACGGAAGTTTATTTTGAAAGGACACTCTGCATGTAACAAGCGAATATATAGAAACGCCATCCCTGACACGTCCAACAGTAACGCAAGAGAGGTACGCCGTGCATCGGCCTCCATTGCCATCGGGCACTGACCATGCGGCGGTATTTGACGAGTTGGGAGTGAGAATGTGTCGTAATAGTTTAGCCCTCTGTTAACTATAGCCGTGAGCCTTTGGCTGCGGTTAGCAGAAGCTAAACTATTAGCAACATTTTCTCTCCATCGCTGTCAGACTCTTTTTGATAAGTCCATCTTCCTTTTGGGGGGTTTCTTTGCAGTGTAGGCAGTTGTTGCTGCAATGCTGGAATAGCAACTTTTCCTGCAGGATGTTCCGCCGTTGAATCAGGCTTTCACCGAAGGGACGTGCACGAGCATCTGAATTTGTAGAATAACCAATAGGAATGCTCTCTCTCTGAAATGACCTGTGATTGGCCAAAGTCTCTTGCAGGCTAGATTTCTTAAAGCCTGAAAACAGAGCCAAGAGGAGGTGGAGATATCTAGTTTCCTCTTAGAACAGCTGAATTACAATATGCTGAAAGGTTATTATGGAATTTTTGCCCAATGATGCCAAAAATAAACTGCCTACCCCAAGTGTTGAATTCAATGCACTGAAAACAGAGGCAAGGATAACACATCACACAGTAGTAGATTTATCACTGCTCCTAACCCACAAAACACCCATGAACGTTTTTTTTTAATCATGTCTCTTTGTTTCTCCACTTGAGGTATATAAAGGCCCAAAATTCAATCAGCCATGTTGTGTGGAAACTCCCATCAAGCCACTCCAGTCTCTCTGCTGCTACCACCCGAGAGTGTTCCACTTTTATTACTATTTATTCCTGAAAATTGGCTGCAGGCAGTGTAAAGTGGTGGGGAGAGTGCTGAAACTAACAGCGAAGGCCATATTTTCTCTGTTAAAAGAAAACAGTGGGAGGCAGCACAGTCTTTTACTTGAATCAAACACACGGCTTCAGGGTCAAGGAATCATGGCAGAGACGCTGTTCACCGCCTTTGATAGGAAGTTGGAGGCTGACCATATCAGCGGAAGGAAACTCATGTGTTTAGAGAACACAAGAGACCAGTGTAGTGTAGTATATTAGGTGAATTAGAGGGGATTTTGCTTCAGGAAAGGAAAGAAAACATTTTAATGTTGAGTTAAAAACAGTTTATAAAGTGTGGTAAATTAGTCACTTTTGAATTTTGCTTTATTTAGCAAAATACTAAATAGGATGGAGATAATAGTGGATTGTTACAAGTCACTCACGCTGACTGAACAACTCAAGTATGATGAAAGGAAATAATGGGGTGTTGCACACATAAACAAAGTCTGAAAAACAAACTCTGTTTGTTTGTTTGTTAGTGGCATTCATTTATTTCCTAAAGTGGGAGTGCAAATATTTAAAAGTCAAATTATTCATTCCATTCATATAAAATTACTGAGTTTAGTTTACTGAGCTCTGCATTTTGTCCTTGGCATAGGTTTTCTGAACCTAGGTGACTTTTAAATTCCCTTAAATCTTTTCTTTATTCCATCTTAAGGTCAACTGCTCGGCATTTTTTCACAGAGCAAGATGATGACTACACTTTGTTTAGGTTTTTCATGTAATTTGTCATCAATCTGTACCTGTAATTTCTTGCAAACAGCTGCGTTTTCCAACCATAAACTGGACATTCACATTTCTGCATCATATAATGGACAGAGCAGAGGCTCATACTTCACCATCAGACATGTCATACAGTACATCCAGGAAAATAAATGTTTCTAGGCAACACTCAAAGCCTGTGCCAGCTACAGGGTAAAACTCGAGCTTTCCTAAATACAGGGAACAAGGAGGAGGTCAAGATGACCTGCAGTGGCAACATGGCAAAAAGCCGCTATAGGACACACTCTAAGAAACAAAAGTAATTCTTCCGGATCGAGGAGTGTTGGAGTGGAGCGTTATATAAGGATATCCTACAAGAACTTGGTGGGACGTGGGAAATATATGACAGGGTATTAGTTTAAAACTTCTTAAATCCCATGGCAGGCAGCTCCGTGAGCACTCTATCAGGCGGCTTACTTCATAAAATGTCAGGCTTACTTTCCTCCAAAGTGTAGCTGATCACTTCACAGCTCAGACAGTAAAACTGCAAAGTGTTACTGTACTTTAGAGAGATGGAGTTTTAAAGACATATTAGGAACTACACACAGTTTCAAGACTTAAACAAAGTGTTTAATTTGAATATTGCACACCCAAAAGCTATGTTATTATTATTATTATTATCATCTTCATACAGTTGCTTTATTCCCAGAATCCTTCACTCAGTCTAACAGTGTGGGCAGGTGTGAGTGATTTGCATACATACAGCTCACAGTTCAAGTGAATTTAAGAAATTAACAACTCTATAAAAAGAAAATTCACAGGGAATAAGACGACCTGTATCCGTTTACAGCTGGAAAACGCTGTATAATCAGACAACTGACACTCTCAACTTTTAGACTGAGGGAACAGAGCATATCTTTATTTTCCAATCTAGCAGATGGTTTCTTCCTACAGAGATGAGTTGTGTCATAAAAGTCACTTTGTCATGACAAAAAAAGTTATCTTCGGGAGTTTGTCCTTATGAAAAATTGAGGGTCTAAAGATAGACGGTGACGTAGTTTGTAAATGATTGATAATGATATAAAATTAACACAAACCAAGCAACCTGTCATGTTATTAAAAAATGATGTTCAGGTTAATTTGGGAAAAACAGATATACATATAAACGTATATTATTTTATTGTGATTGATTACAATGGCTGAATGATTAAATTAAAGTAAGTAAACATTTAACAAAAAGTTAACTTCAACTTTATTAATTAATTCACTGCGGCTTTTGACCATATTTAATGGAACTGACAACAAATATCAGTATATAATACAAAGAAATAGTGGCAAGTGGAAATTTAATTCAACCATTAGACATACACAGGCAGAAAGATATGCTCTTAATATATTCATGCAGAATCCTATCTATCCTGCCAGCTTATCCTCTTTTTATGCTTTCAGTCCGTATTTTCTCAGCATTTGATAGACCTGCATGGATTTTAGAGATCAGTGCATGGATTGCACAAACCTTTCTTCGGTTAAAAAGATATAAATGAAATACAACTGAAATTCTGGTAAAGGGACCCAAGACACTGTGGGAGAGCGTTGTTACACAAATGTCATCTCTGATACAGACAACTGAATCTCCTAGAACTTGGGGTTTGGCTTTGGTGGCAGCCTGAGGACGATAACTTTAGTTTCCTGCCTGTTTTGCAAAAAACTGCCACAGCGTGTCCGTACATGTTTGGTATTCGGTGACCTTCACTGCACCAAAGTCAGAGGAAACGCGCAGGGGTGGCTGTGTCAACAATAAGCAGCACTTTTGATCTCAAGGATTATTATTGTTTGAGTTTATGTCACCACCTGCTCAGACCAGGTCAAAGGTGCTAAATGCACAATCATGCTCTGTGATATCAGTTATGCAGGTGAACTGTACTCACAAGCCTATATAGGCATAGACTGTATATAAAAAGTGCTGACCATTGGTTAGTGGACTATGGTTTTGAAGCCTCGAGTTTGGCATTTTGGCTGTCGCCATCTTGTTTTTTTTGCAACCACAAGCGATATGAGAGGGTGGAGCTAAGTCCAACTGAATGCTGAATACGAAATTTTTAGGCAAAGAAACTTTTACAATTAACTTTCCTGAACTGAAAACACACTGTGAAAGGGTTAAAGTTGTAAGACGAAAACACAGACAACACCGTGGTAGCGACCGGTCAATCACAAGGTAGCCACGCCCTAAAGCATTCCCTGCTTTATGGTCTATTTGACTCTAAATGGGACCATAATTTACTAAATGAACATCATGCTGTATTGAAGAAGACTTGAAACTAGTGATTGAGACCATAAACTCATGTTTACAAT
>CAKAKR010035100.1:0-31094 GCA_916700685.1 Adelosebastes latens | reverse complement strand
CGGTCAATCACAAGGTAGCCACGCCCTAAAGCATTCCCTGCTTTATGGTCTATTTGACTCTAAATGGGACCATAATTTACTAAATGAACATCATGCTGTATTGAAGAAGACTTGAAACTAGTGATTGAGACCATAAACTCATGTTTACAATGTTTACTGAGGTAATAAATCAAGTGAGAAGTAGGGTCATTTTCTCATAAACTTCTATACAATCAGACTTCTTTTTGCAACCAGAGGAGTCGCCCCCTGCTGGCAATTAGAAAAAATGCAGGTTTAAAGCACTGGCTTCACTTTTCAGAACCAGAGGTTGCCGCCTGTATATAAGCCTGTTTTAGGGATGATATCTTTGGCAATTTCATTTGACGTACATCCCTTTAAAAGAGCCAAATAAGATACAGTGTTTTACCATTATATTACCTCTAACTATACATACAGAGGCTGAATAATTGTCACTGAACTTGTGGCACATGGAGTAGAGTTTGTGGCTGTGTCAAGGTCTAACTGGTGGATGTAAGCAAACTGTCCCTACAGTTACTGTTTAGCTCATTACCTGATATCATTAAAATGTCTCCTACATTAGCCAGTGATTCTCCTTGGAGCAGCAACTGGGTAACAAAACGTGTTATCTCTCCCAAAGCTCATTTAATTTGAAGCACCATATATTCCCCCTCGGCTGTTCTGTACTTCCCATACAAGGACATCAGATTTCACTCTGGAGACGTTTTTGTGGCAGGATCAAGACTTTTTTTTTTCATCACAAAAATGTGCCGGTACAGAGTGCAGTGGATTTTAAAGGAAAGGAAAGCAGTGATTTGATTGACAATGACTAACCTTTTCTCCACCTATAGAGCCCCTTGCTGTTTGTTCACTTGCACTCAAAATTGAACGTTTGTTCAAAACATGGAGGCAGTTTGGGACACATGAACAGTGTTTCTCCTAATCCCACCTCTGAGAATGGCCAGCAATGAAAACCAAACGTTGTATTCCACACATGTGCACCTGCATCATGCTCCATTAACTGTGCTTTGTGTGCTTTGTGCTTTGATTCACAAAAAAAGAACCACAAAGACCCAATTCATACCAACTCCAGAAGAAAAGAAAGAAAAATATTTCCTCGTACACTGAATCTGTTGCTCTTCTATGTCAGTGTAAAAGAATCAATAAATAGCATTGGGATTATCTTCGTCAAAACTCTGTAAGCACTACATTATGAAAAGTTCACTTCCACAACATCTCCATTCCTATCATGCATTCTAGCCTAATGCGTCATCCCACGATGCAATATTGCTACAAACCTGCAAGGTTCATGTCATTTGTCAAATTGTTATAAAATTGATTTATCAACAACTGGAGGTTTTAAGTGTCTTTTTATCCACAAGGGCACAGTGAAGAATGAACTGATGAAGAACTGAATGGTGACTTAATTAATTTCAGGAATGTCTTCGAACATTTCACTGCCCTGCCAAACATTTAGAGTAGCTGAGAGATGTGTGGGATTTAAGAATTTCAGTCAAATAAATAAGAGCTGACACTACTATATCTCCAGTGAGATCCTTCAAGTTGACAGATTTTCTCATTTCTTTCTGCAGCATCACTAACTGTTCCAACCCATTTGAAAATAATCTTGATATCCACATACAGAAAATTGTTTTCAAATATAGTGCAAGGTTAAAAAATGACTCAAAGTAATTGCAATTCCAGTCTCCAGTTAAAAATGAAATATGGAACATTTAACGGCCCGTAAAATAAATCTCCCTTAAGAAAAGCCCCTCATTTTTTTCCATCCCATGGTGACTGGTATTGGACATCAAAGCAAAATCCAATTAAGAACTGTTGGGTGAATTAAATACTACCGCTTTCTTCTTCTGCCCCTCTCCCTTAATTCACACCTCTTCAGCTCTGTTTTTGAAGTTTGAAGTCTCTTATGCTGTGTACTTCCAGCTTAGCTTAAGTTGAACACCATGCTGAAGTTTTGCCGGTTGTTTTTGAAACTTTGAATTTGAAATTGCAACGGCAAACCTGTTTACAGAAACTGCAACTGTTCTAAGAGCTACAAAAATAACCAATATATGACATCTTGTGACGTTTTGTAATGACACATATCCAACAGATACAGAGTCATAGCCAGGATTTTAGATATGTTGAGGTCATTAGTCTCCCACCAATATCCAATACTCAGAAAAGTTTGACAATAAACCAGAAATAAAGTCCCTAAATGTTTTATTATTCAGTTAACTAGAGTATTTTATGTACATTTAATTCAATTAGACCTGAATCCTTTATTATTACATGATTATTACATACACTTTTTATTTGAAATTCAAACTACCATTCACACAAGGTAAAATATTAAAGGAACAGTGTGTAAGATTTAGGGGGATCTATTGGCAGAAATGGAATATAATGAGTATGTTTTCTTTAGTGTATAATCACCTGAAAATAAGAATCGTGTTTTCGTTACCTTATAGTGAGCCTATTATATCTACAAAGGGAGCGGGTCCTCTTAACGGAGCCGGCCGCCATGTTTCTACAGTAGTCCAGAACGGACAAACCAAACACTGCTCTAGGGCCATTTGCGTTTTCACGTTTTCGCGTTGGCCACCGTAGCTCTCCTACACGCTTGGCACACAGGAGTTTTAGTTGGTTGCCATCTGCACACCGCTAGATGCCACCAGACCCTACACACTGCACCTTTAAATATTTGATAATAAACTGTTTGAATATATAAACCCTACACACCAGGCCTTGAACTCCAGCGAGGTGGAGTCCATCTGATCTGTTGCCCTGTCAGTAAACTAGGCTATTGTTGTTCTCTGGGTCTGGAACATCTGGGAACGTATGAGAACCATAAATGCATGTACAAAATGTTGTGCCAGTCCATCAGGTAGATGCTGAGATATTTCACTAGATGAGTAGAAACTTTGACTTAAATTGTAATGTAATTCTCCTAGGTTGCTAACCTATAAATTCCCAGAATAAAACACAGAGGACATGACCTCAGCGTCTTCAGTTGTAGCTACTGCCTTAGGATGATGTATCTTTGGGGGGAAAACATGGAAGGTTGGACAGAGCATTTTGCTTTATGTTAAAGATATCATGAAGACATGATAAGGGTGCACAAGCCTCGTCAGTCCTCTCTATTGTCTGACCTTGGCATCTAGTTAGTACCCCGTTACTCTGCTCTGAAAGCTTTACAGCCTTCATAATGGAAGACAATGACATTATCAAAGCTTTATTTCGCCATAAGCTGCCCCCGGTTCCAGCTCATCTCTCCCTGGTTAACGGTGCTGAAGAGACAGGTTTATAAAGATGGGATTAAAAAATGCTGAACAGCTGCTGAAGGATGTTTAACCCCTGAGGAATCTTACTTAAAACCTCTTGTCTATATTTCAGACATCAATTTCTTACACTGTTGTACAGTAGGCTATTATATCACAAGTCTTAGAAAGTTGACTTTGTTTTATGTTAACGTCAGTATTTTTACCATTTTATTTAAAGGAACCGTACGTAACATTTCGGGGAATCTATTGGTAGAAATGGAATATGATATTCATGTTTTCATTATTGTATAATCACCTGAAAATAAGAATCGCTGTGTTTTCGTTAGCTTAGAATGAGCTACATAGGGAGCGGGTCCTCTTCACGGAGTCTGCCATGTTGCTCTGCCATGTTTCTACAGTAGCCCAGAACGGACAAACCAAACAGTGGCTCTAGAGAGAGACTTTTGTATTTTTACGTTACCTGAGGGCCACCATAGTTCTCCGACATACTTGAGAAACTGCAGTAACGTGAGCCGCAGAGTCCAAAACCATGGTACCGCCAGCCGCCACCTGACTTCCGTTGCTCCTAAAGTAGTGTTATTATGGTAAGGATGGCCTCTGAGTGAGGTGAAGGGCGTTACCACGGTTTTGCACTCTGTAGCTCATGTTACCGCAGTCTTGGAAAGGGAGGAGTGAGCAGAGGGGTATTTAGTTGGTTGCAATCTGCAACCACACCACTAGATGCCGCCAAATCCTACACATTGTACCTTTAAAGTAAAGCCTTGAAGATTCATGTTATAGTTTTTGTAGTTTTAGCCGGGCCTTTTGAAAAACAAACAGCATATAGATGTTGCCTTTGTCTTTATTTGATATGCGGCTGTCCATATTAAAAATTTATAAATCTTTTCTCCACATATACCATAACTGAAGCATTTGGCTGAGCATTGGGTTTTCCAGTTTTACACACTGAAAGAAGAGCAGAGGATTTTTGCAGTCATTTTTATTTGTGCTAGCAGTGAGTTCCCACCCTGACAGGTCGGCACGACTCTCCCGGGAATCTCATGAATATATTTAGGACTATTAAACCATTTTTAAAAAGCTATTTTGCATGCATACAGTCTAATCATTACAATGCAAATGAGATCGGTGGGATGGTAAATAAGGTGTGAATGAGAAAATGGAAAATGGATAAGTAAAACCACTTGGATGCACCTCTGTGAGGGCAGCCATATTAGTTTGGATGCCCATTACAGTCAAGCTTTGTTTGTGGTTTTGTTATTTTGATATGAAGCTGTGCATATATAGGCCCTTATCACGAGGCATTGTAATTCTCTATAACAATACAACTTAGCTGTAAATATGTTCCTGTCACACACTGAACACTGTTGCCTGCTGTCCTTGCCAAGATGCTCTGCATTTGCTATTAGCTCTATTTGAGTCTGTCACTTAGATATATTCCAGTGGTTTCATTTACAAAATCAGCGACTGTGGAAATGAGTAACATCCTATTAGACATCTGAGGTGACATTTTTCACTGCAGCATCCTGTGATAGTGATCTACTGGGAGATAAGACGGGTCTGTGAAGCGACACCTGAACTTGTCATCCATATAAACCATCAGGGGTCCTGCCACACAACCTACACACTCAAACAAAGATGAGGAGCTCTGAGCAAATCTTGTGATCCATCAGATTTCACAAACACGACTCACATTGTGTGGGGGGAAGCTATGGGAATATACAGTGCAGTTAAAAAGGTCCGTAGGTGGTGTTTTATAGATGTATATGCTAATAAATTAGAATTATAGACCAATAAAACCCGCAAGTAAACATCATGGAAAATATGTGTGCCATAAAAATTGGAGCGCTTTGTTATAAATTGAGTTATTTCAGCGTCCTGGTGGCACAGGTGGCAAAGACATACAGTATACTATGTAACTGAGATGTGGCTCAGCCAGCGCCGTAGTAACCACTGGACATGTCCTGCCAACACATTCTCATCCCAACTCCTCACATACTGACGCTTTGTCAGGACCCCTTGGCGTCACTTTCTAAAACACTTGCTTAGGTTTAGGCAACAAAACCACTTAGTCAGGTTTAGGAAAAAACATCATGGTTTGGCTTAAAATTACTACGTTTGGAAAGTGAAAGTGAAACTTAACGTTGTGAACACAAAGACAAACAACATGTTGGTTTCACACAGGACAAACAGCGGTCTCCCTCGGCTATTAGTGCACTTTAAAACTTTTAGGTTGTAATGATTTAAATAAGGGCTATTCAAGTGTTCGTACTGGGAAGTACACAGTACAGACTACATGGCATACACATTACACTCCGAAAGCAACAAAGGCGTTGTTATTTCATGCAAAATGACTTGCAAATTACCATGTCATCATACGCCATTTGGTGAGACCAGGCTAGCTTTACTGTTTTGGTTCACGCTCACTGCTCTCAATAGTGTTGTTTCCAGCCACAGTAGGCAGCAAAACAGCTCCAATAAAAACACTATTTGCTATATACACAGAACCAAACAGCTGACGGGCAAAGTTAGCAGCTAGCTGGTGAACATAGTGGAGCATTTAGCATCTAAAAGGCCACATATTTCCCTCAGGAGATGGTGGAAACCAAAACAGAGCCACAATAATAGTGAATATTGCACATCATCATTGCATCCATCACGTAGACACAAAACAACTCAAAATTAACACTAATGTTTCTCTGTATCTGCTGGATGTGTAACACTTTCACCATATCATGATAATATGTCAGTGTTGTGTTTACAGCATGTTGCACTGCCCCCAAGCGGCCAGAAATCAATTAATGCAGCTTTAAATGACTACTTTTAGACTAACAAAAAGTAAATGAATGAGGAACTTGAACTTTTTTTTTCTTTTTCTTTCTTTTTTTTTTACAACATATATCAAACAGCTCAGTGCATCAATGTTAAATCAAAAGCTTTTCTTAAAAAGTCAGCCTCAGTGTTTCTCAACCATAATTTTATTTTGTGAAGAAGGCTTTGAAACAGCATTTAGACCTTAATGTTGGGAGATAACATCTACAGAGAATATAATTGAATAGTTTACTGAATAACAAGAATTCCATATAAAAACAAAAGAAAATTTAAGTTTATGTTTGTTTGGTTGGTGCATTGGAGGGATGTGGACTGGAATGTGTTCCTGAAATCCTACAGCTTTGAACGCAGCCTGGTACAATAGTTACAATACAACAAAGACAGCATGCTAATACAACAATGTGTCTTTTTCAAGTGTTTCATCAAACAGAAAAAGACATCAAAATAACCGTATAACTAATACTAAACATCGGATGGGTGTAGATACAGGATTCTGTTAAATCTGTGATATATCATCTGTCAAGAGTGGAAACAGATTCTAGTGATAAATCAAGGTGGCAGGTGTTCCCTGCTCCACACGCCCAGTATGCCATTAATTAACACTCTTTTGCGTAACATCAAGCCAATAATCTTGCCCTTTTTATATGAACACCTATTTTAATTAAGAGAAACACTGCTGTGTGTGGAGATCAGTCACTTCACTTCTCTAACCTCTTCCATCAATCTTACTCCAGACATTGGGAGTCATTACATAGTGTTTCAGCCCATTTGTTTTGATCATATTGTAAATGCCATCATCTCTCTACACTTAGACGTGTCCAACTTTCATGAGCAGCATATAGATGTTTGTTCCGTTGATGTACAATAAAAACACAGACCCTGGATCTGCCATCGAATCACATTTCTATTGAGATTTCAAAAAGCGGTCACTGTCGCCACTTATAACCTCTTATAAAACCTTTGTGTTTGGTAAGATTTAAATGTCAAAGGCCTACTCCAGTGATTTAGTGTTCACTTCCATAAAGTTTGTGAGAGACAGATTAAACCAAAAATGGCCAAAATCGAAGCACCAGAGGCAAGGATTTCATGACTTAGTCCTTAGTCATGGGTGACAATTCAGGGTCGTCTGGCAAAACTTTTGCCGAAGTACGTCATCCGGCCAGGCAGCTTGGTCTCCTACAAATTATGTTCCCATGCAAAGAAACTGCATTGTCAATCAAGTTTCAAGGGAAGCTTGTGGAGGTGGTTTGTTTTTGACATATCACAAATACATTTCTAATCAAAGTCCACCGTAGTCCATGTAGGGAGGAGGTTTGGGTGGATGGGTTGGTCTAACAAACACAGGACTTTCACCCAGGAAACCAATGTTTGTGTCCCATGTGAAACCAAGAGTACAAAAACATTCACTTCCGTAACACGTCCGTAGCTCAAATTACATACAGCCTACTTATTTTAAGCCAAACCATGATGTTTTACTAATCATAACCTAGTAGTTTTGTTGTGTTTTTGTTTTTTGTTTTTCTTAAATTTACAAAGTTAACCACGTGTTTAAAACTGCGACTGTAATCCGGGAGAAAATATGTTTCCTTCAAAACATACTTGAGAATGCGGTGTAGCTGTATGGGAACGTCATTTTGTAGGAGACAGGGTTTGACAAGGTGTTGCGTTGGCCAATCAAATACATGCAAGCGCATATTCCTGATTGATTACTTTGTAACGTGAATGCCGTATTTACCTCGTGATTGTCTTATTACCACAGAACGTGTTTTGTGAGGTCAAAGTGATCTTGACCTTTGACCTCTGACAACCAAAATTAAATCAGGTCATCCTTGAATCCAAGTGGACGTTTGTGCCAAATTTGAAGAAATTAACTCAAGCCATTCCTGAGATATCACAAGAATGGGACGAACGTGAGGTCACAGTGACCTTTGTTCACCAAAACCCAATAAGTTCATCCTTGAGTCCAAGTGGATGTTTGTGCCAAATTTAAAGAAATTCACACAAGTTATTCCTGAGATATTGTTTTCATGAGAATTGGACAGATGTAAGGTCACAGTGACCTTGACCTTTGACCACCGAAATCTAATTTGTTGATCTTTGAGTCTAAGTGGACATTTGTGCCGAATTTGAAGAAATTCCCTCAAGGTGTTCCTGAGATATCGTGTTCAGAAGAATGGACTGGACAGACGACCAGACGGACGGACGTTCGTTGGTACGTACAGACGGACAACCCAAAAACATAATGACTCCAGCCATGGCTGCCACCGGCGCAGGGGCATAAAAATAGTTTCCACCATGTTGTAAAATCCTGTTTAGTATTACAAACCATTGTGTTTCGACATCTGATAATCCTTCAAATTCATTCATCTGTTCCTCAAACTGGACTTCCTGGATTGCGTTTCATTGTTTCCCCAGTATCTTAAAACACCAGCGCAGCCCCCTGCACTGTTTTAATGCAGGGCTGTTTTCTGGTCTGAATCCTCGCTAACTGCCCCTGCAGACAACAACCCTTTTTACTGCGGACAGATCTCAGACAAATGTAAAATATATGAATGGACAGAGCACATAACATATAAATGAGCAGAAACACTCATCCACTCTGAGAGAATGAACTCGGTGGGCTTTTGAAATTTACAGAAGTTTCCAATGTTTCAGTATTTCTCTGTACCTCGTACAGTATTTCTCTGTACCTCATGTCCATCACTCATCTTCTGTGGATTGACTGACTAATTATTATTTCATAACTCAGCCCATCTGCATAGCACAAGCAGACTGATGAAGCAATGAAATAATGAGCCATGATGGATGTTTTTTTTATGTGTCATCCAGATATTTTCAGACTTTATGCACGGCTCTGACAGGCTGGCTGATTCCCTGAGTGCACTTGGCCTGTTAGCCTCAGTGGGCTACCTCCAGGTCTGAGAAATGAAGCCAATGCTGAAGTGCCTTAAACTTGCATTCTTTCTAATAGCCAGCAGGGGGCGACTCCTCTGGTTGCATAAAGAAGTCTGATTGTATAGAAGTCTATGAGAAAATGAGCCTACTTCTCACTTGATTTATTACCTCAGTAAACATTGTAAACATGAGTTTATGGTCTCAAACGCTAGTTTCAAGTCTTCTTCAATACAGCATGATGTTCATTTAGTAAATTATGGTCTCATTTAGAGTCAAATAGACCATAAGGCAGGGGATGCTTTAGGGCGTGGCTACCTTGTGATTGACAGGTCACTACCACGGCGTTGTCCAGTCTGGGAGTTGTTCGTGTTTTCGTCTTAGAACTTTAACCCTTTCACAGTGTGTTTTCATTTCATGAAAATGAATTATAACCTTTTTGGTCACCTAAAAATGTCTTATTCAGCGTTTGGTTGTACTTAGCTCCACCCTCTCGTGTCAATTCCGGTTGCAAAAAAACAACATGGCGACGGCCAAGTACCAAGATGGCGACAACCAAAATGCAGAACTCGAGGCTTCAAAACCGTAGACCACAGACCAATGGATGACGTCACGTTGACTACGTCCACCCCTTATATATACAGTCTATGGTTTGCCTGTATTAACATATCATGCTATGGAAAAATACAAATACAGACATTCACACGTTCCTACACATATAACCAACTACAGGCAGCGCTCACCTCCTCGCTCTTCCCTCTCCCGAGCTCAGCAATGACTCCTCGTCTTTCTCCTTCAGGTCCGGCCCTCTTTAGTATCTCCTCACACCCAGCAAAGCCGAAGTCCTGAGATGATTTGGCCCGATCAAAGAGTTCGAGTTATTCACTCAGCGTCCGTAGGATTGTTCTGCACACCAGATTCACAGCCTGATTGAATTTTCCACCTACACGCTCGCCTCCTCTCTAATGTCACTCACACCTTACTAAAGCAACACTGTCATAGTCCGTTAGCCAGCTCAATACTCCCCTATTGGCATTTTCTTTTCTGTCTAGAGCAGGAGTGTGAGAAAAACAACAAGTAAGGGAATATTCTCTTTGTTATTTTCAGCCAGCAGGGGAGAAAATAACAAAGAGGGGTTTTGTTTTGTTGACAGAAATAGTGACTGGCCTCTCCCTGCAGGGAGTCGACTGTCATAGCATTTTGATACAGGTAGAGTCGCATTACAGAGAACCATAGCAAAGTGTTAGCAATCATCAATTATGTTGCATCTCTCAACAACACCAGAGGCTTATTCACTCTCCTGGGAACACTCAAAATGAAGTGCTTGTTCAGTTGGTGCTGTTCCCTAATGGCTGTACCTGCAACACACAGTTTTCTCTCTTTGACTGTGGAGTGTGTTCAAGTGTGCGTCTGTGTGTGGGAGGAAGTCAGTTAAGCAAAACATTGTCCAAAGATCCAAATTCATGTCATTTATTGGTTCGCTTAAATCCAGTCGCCAGAACAACACGGGATAAGTGGAATGTCTACGTTTCTGAACCAAAAATAGCCAACGTTTCATGAACGTTTCATATCAGCCTTGTATCACGCTGCGGAAACGCACAAACAAGCGCAACAACGTTACGTAACAAGCGTAAAGTCGACTGAGCAGCATCGTTAAAATCTCTTCTAAGATCGTTGGATCGAAACAAAGAGACCTGAATTCTTTCTGCAACCAACAAATCCTCCAGAAAGCAGCAAGCATTTTGGCTTCCTCGGACCATCTTCTTGCAAGTGAATTCTCTCTGTTGGTCTGTTAAATGCTCCATCTTTTCTTTTACCATCATCAAGATTTTAGTCCACATTTTAGCTCCTTGGTGTATTCGTTTGTTTGCGTGTTGTTGTTGTGTGTTACTGTGTTTCTCTGTGTACAAGCGTTTGACCCTTGGTGGGATTAATGAAGTGTTTCTTTTATTTATTTGATTTGATTTGTTCAGCCAAAAGTCTCATCTACTGTTTTGAGTGTGTTTCAATTCTTTTTTAGCATTTCAGCCTTTTTTGCATGTATGGCTATCCACACAAACACTGCTATATACTGTATATTTCAAATCATCCCATGCTACATTAATTAATATTTCAATCAATGCTTTTTATCTGAAAAGGGTCTCTCAAAGTGACAAACCCTCAGAGAATTATCAGCAGTCTCTACAGAGCTTTTTAGCCATGTTTAGCTCATTGTCTTGGTTTTTGCAACAAATACATTTTCTAAATGTTTCAGTGTCTGCAGTTCTGATCAATAATAATAATAACATAACATTATTTAAATTACACTCTAAATAGGGTTGCAAAGTACAAAAGAGTAAAACATTCAGGTAAAAGAAATAACTAAAAATAGAAAAGAATCACAACAAAGGGAAAATAAACATATATAAGCAAAGATAGTAAAATGATAAAAGAGTCACTTAAAAGCAGATTTATAAAAATGTTTTGTTTTGTTTTTTAAATGGAAGAAGGAAAGAGGATTTAAAGGAGAAAACTGGTTTTGCTGCCCTGATCACCAGGGGCAGGTTCACTCCTAGTCTAACAACACTGACAGCAAAGCCGCGATCACCTTTGTGGAGGAAAACCTTTGCAGATCTTAAGGGGTGGGGGGGAAACATACAGCAAGGGTTAACAGCTCACCAATATACCAAGGCCCAGGCCATGGCACACCAATCAAACATGCTCCAACAAACACAGATGTTTGTTTGGTGTTCATCAGTTCCAAAGGCAGAGTTGGGAACCTATAAATGTGATGTTGTCCCTTTGTTCACAGTTGAAATCCTAGCAGTGGGACTTTGAACATAAGCTACAGATAGAAAAGATATTTTCTACTGCCAGTGAACATGGCATTATAGTAGACAAGCAGTTGTTTCCAGCAAACAAAAAAAGGTTAGAAACTGATTTTATCACCCCTGCCCAGAACCCAAAGGTAGACAGACAACGTTAGCGACCAGGTTACTCTGTCGCTGGATGTTTCAGAGGGCCTTAAAATTTCTATAAACCGGAGATTTGGTGGTGCTTGTGTCTGTAGAGAAAGGGTGGAGCTCAGAGTCGAATCACATCTCATTAGTGTTGAAAGGTGCCAGTTGAGGTGGATCAGGCATCTTGGTAAGGATGTCTCCTGGACACCGCCCGTCCTTTTAGAGGTTTCCCAAGCACACCGATTTGGGAGGAGACCTCGGGGTAGACCCAGAACATGCTGGAGGGATTACATGTCCCATCTGGCCTCGAAACACCTTGAGATCCCCCAGAGGGAGCTGGAGGATGTGTCTGGGAATAAAAGAGGTTTGGGCTTCGCTTTTCCTGCTGCCAGCGCAACACAGACCCGGATAAGCACCCAAAAATGGATGTCTGTCAGCTTGTTTTTGTGGGGGGGGGTTTTCCCCCCTAGTGGACAAAATTTGATAAATGCAGCTTTAAATCCTCAAAAAATAAATCTCTGAAGCAGACTGGTATCTACGTTACATCACTTCATGTGTGAAGCATGAAGAAATAAAAGTAAAACAATGATCCCATTTGTAAGAATTATTTTCAATAATATAGGGCTTCAGTAGCTCAGATGCATTTCATGAAAGCACTTGTTTGAATTCAGAGCTTCCTGTTGGCCAAAAGAGACACAGTCAGGCTGTTCTCATACACCGTTTGTAGCTATATACCTAAACTACTAAAGTAATGCACAGTGATTCGTATATATCCCACAGAATGTATGTAATCCACGTAATTGTGAATCAGGAAGTATAAAGAGCGAAGTCCGTGTCTTGAGGAATTTGGGGTGGATGGATGGGTCAAAAAACACCGGACTTTCAGCCAGGAGACTGATGTTCATATCCAAATGTGAAACCAGAAGTCAACATTCACTTATTTTTATTTACGTTTGTAACATAAATTATGTAAAAAAAAAATACATATTTTAAGCCAAACCATGATGTTTTACTAAACATAACAAAGTTGTTTTGTTGCATTTTTGTTTTGTTTCAATTTACAACGTCAACCACGTGTTTAAAACTGCGACCGTAATCCGTGAGAAAATACATACATACAAAACTTAGAATGCAGTTTTGTTGTATGGGAACGTCATTTTGTAGGAGACAGGGTTGGACAAGGTGCTTTATTTGTCCTGTAACTTCAGTACTGAAGTAATGCCACTTCCTAAATTATTTTAATCCAGACCACGATCTTTTCCTGAACCTAAGTAGTTTTGTTGCCTCAACCTAACCAAGTAGTTTTGTTGAAGAAGTTTATTTTTAAAAGACTGGAGCAGATATTGACATGTGCGTCACGTGTTGCTGGACATTTGTAGGAAAACGCACAAAAAATGAGAATTAACTTTTCGTAAGATATCATACGAGCCGTTGTATGAGGATACGTTGAAAGTTATCTTTGACCTAACTGCTTGGCTTTGCACCTGCACGTTCATCACATCTTCAAAAGGAAGGTGCAGCAGTGCATTGTGGTGTAAAACACTGGCTCGAGTCGAACTGGCTCTTTGAGGGATAATACCAAGTGAAGGAGAGGGCAGGGGAAATATTTCATACACACATGAGTGCACTTGCACTTACTTTTTCACTTACTTATGTAAAACTTTCTTTTCTTCTCTTCCTCTTTTTACGCCTCTCAGCCCCTTCTGTCCTCAACCGTCTCTCTCTAGTGCTTTACTACAAACACATTTATACTTTATCTCTGTCCTCTTTACTTACTCTCACCGTCACCGCTCCTCTTCCTCTTTCCTCCCTCTCTCATCTCTCATCTGTGTCTGTCTAATGCCTTGCCAATCAGAGCAGCACCATCAGCATACTGAGAGCGTTTCTAGAGAGACAGGAGGGAGACGAGACAAGACAGATCCAGGGAGACACAGAAGACACGAGGAGGCAGAGGACATCTGGAGCCTGGTTGCTAATTCATTCACAGATGATAAATGAGCCATTTTGTGCTTGCTAATGGGCAAGAGAAGTGGAGACAAACAATAAATGGATTTACTAAAATACATTTCTCTGCCCCCTGAGACATTAACGCCCAAAATTGAGTTTAAAAATCGGTAAGTGATTGAGGTGAATCAGAGTGATTCAGACTCAGGTACGAGTTAGATGGTTGTCAAGGAAAAGTTAAACATTTTGGGAAACATGTTTGTGTAAATGGACTACATTTATATTGTGCTTTTATCCAGAGCACGTTACATTTACATTACAGAGCTGTTGATTTTTTTGTCCGCTGGTTTTGTAGACCTATTATACATCCAGATTACATAAACAAAAATCCATTTTGTAAATGAAATTATTTATTTATACCCAAATCTTACCAAACTCACTCCAGATAAGCACGTAAACACATGGACATGGGACAAATCACACGTGCACATGCACATACACAACATGCCTAATGCTCTCCACCCCCCAGCGCCTACCTCTCAATTATGAGTATATTATTAAAATGTTGTGAATTAACAGGATAAGGTGTACCAGTTGAAATAGGGTAAACAAAAATGCTAAGAGTAAATACATAGCCAATTTCCCCAGGTATCTGCTCTCCGCCCGCTGGTGCCCGCCCCTCGATTATGCGTATATGACAGAAATACAAAGATTAGCAAAATTATGTTTCAGTTGAAATAAGGTATTGATTAGTCTAAAGTAAAAACGCATGAAGTAAAAAACAGTACATTCAGGTTGGAGGGAAAAGGGAAGAGAAAGCAACAGGTTAGACTGTGTGCCAGTGCAATGAGTTACACATTCTCAGAGCTATATTTTATTATGATAATAAGCTATATCTAATTACACAAGACCATTTTACGACCTAGGTGAAAGAAGTGTTTAGAGAAAACTGCTTTTAATGCTGGCACGCTGGTGTTACATTGTAGATATTACAATACATTTGCCAATGACAGCAATGCTGTTGGACTTTAAAAGCAGTAGATATATGGTTTGGCAGGGGCATATTTTGAGTTCTGGTATTGAGCTTGTTTTTCGGTTGGTTTTGATTGGCCATTGGGCTGGCTTTGTCACACAGACCTGGCAACCCTGAGTGTCTTGCTCAAAGACACTTTGACATGTGAACAGGAGGAGCCGGGGATGCCGGGGATCGAACTGCCATCCCTGCAATTAATGGACAACCCCTCTCCACCTCCTGAGCCTCAGACACCCGACGCTAATTTGCATTCTTGCCGTGCTGAAGTTATGGAGCTAGAGCTAGGAGATGCTTTGCTTAACTTGCTTAGCTTAACTTAAAGACTGGAAACAGGGGGAAACAGTTAGCCTGGCTCTGTCCAAACTCCAAAAATCTCCCCTACCAGCACCTCTAAAGCTGACTTATTAACACATTGTATATTGTTTGTTTATTCTGTACATTACCAAACAGCAATGTAAAAACAACAATTTGTGTTTTTTCGAGAGCTACATGCTATAATAACTACATATAGAACCTAATGTTATGTCTTCACAATGGGGTTAGCAGGAAACCAGCTACAGTATAAAGAAGTAGATGGATATAAACTGTTGTCAAGAAATACTGTAGTTTAACCATACAACACCCCTAAAACCACAAATGTCTGAAAGTGCCAGGCTAGCCATTTCCCTCTGCCTCCAGTCTTTTTGTCAAGCTAGGCTATTGCGTCCCAACACTTATACTTAAAGGGACTGTTTTTTAACTTCTTACACGTATAAATCAATCCGGGTCGGTGTCCCACGCGCGCTCGCGTGTGGCTACGCTGTTCAGACTCAGACTCCAACACAAACTATACGGAAGCACCAAAACTGCAGAGTTATATCTAGTGAAGTCCATCTTGCAAAACAGTGTTGGCCGCGGTCGGAAGGACGCGGGGGAGACCGTAGCTTTGGTCTCCAGGACCGGAGTCTCTGCGGTTCTCTGCTCCGCTGCCTGCCTGCCTTCACTCACACAGATCGCTCGTTCTCGCTCGCTGAGCTCGCCCTCCGGCCGCAGTCGGGAGGTTGAGGCAGGAAAAGCCAACACTAGGATCAGCAGTGATTCATGGAGAGACCTTCGTCTGGTCAGCTAACATTACTGCCAAGCAGGTGAAATATAGAGTGATATTGTGGTTTTAGCTGATGTGTGTCGCCTCACTGTTTTGACGGATGCTCGCTCACATTCAAATAGCGCGTGCACACAGACGAGGGCGAGCAACAGGACGCTGACTTTCGTTGACTTAACAGCCACAGGTGTCGCTGTTACAACCAATTTCTGATTCTTACAAACAGTCCCTTTAAAGGAATAGGTCAACATTTTGGGAAATATGCGTATTCACTTAAACCTAAAAAAGAAAGTGAATAAGTCTATTTGTTAAATGTAGAACTATCCCTTAAATTAGAGGACCCGATTTGCTTTTAAATTCATCTCTTGAAAATGAAAAATAACTGTGTTCATAGGATTTCAGTTGTGACTCACTGCACTGATAGCTCTGATGGAGTTAAGAGATGTGGTTCAAAAGCTGCAAAAATCGTCTCAGCTTCCCAGCGTGACCTGTTTCATTTTAATGTTGCTACATTCCTCCACATGGTGAAATCTTCCCTTTTCAATGCGGTAGAGTTGCAGTTGTAAAGAGCAAGAAACTGTAAGGAATGAATAACCAACCTGTGGCCCGTGTCACGCTGTCTCGCCTCAGCGGATGGTAATGAAAAATATGCCCTGCATCGTAATCACCGGTGACCCTCACGCTAAGACGTGATTGGTTCCTCTCTGGCCCCCTGGGTGTCCTCTGAGCAAGGTCCTGACCGGCCACTAGTCCGTACCTGATGAGAATATTCATGACCGTGTATGTTTGAAAGCTAGGAGGCTTACATTGATTTGTCTGAAATAACCCGGGGTGCTGCTGCCAGGCGTGGAAGCCAGGATGAAGTGAAGATATCTGATGAATGGGACTTCTGTGTGTATGTGTGTGTGTTTTATTTCAGCCCGGATAAACTGACTTGACTTGCATTTGTTTAACCTGCTAACACTGTAACTCAAACAGACAGACAGACAAATAGAGTTCAGGTATGAGGTGTGTGCTACAGTTTCAGCGTAAATCTGTTTCGACCAAGATGACCTTCAAAGCATCACGGTATTGGTAATATAACAAGACCATGCTGCTGAAGTGATCTGTGTAAACAGAGCCATATGGTTCTGCACACCTCCTCTTTCTGTCAGCCTGTCGATGCCCGTGTGAATCCACCCCTACTCATTTAATAAGCTTATGTTTTTCCATTGTTCTGAATGGTGGCACAGGACAAGCTGGTATGGTAATACCACGCCACCTGTGTGATGGGAAGGTTAATCATTTGGAGGAAAACACTCACAGCTCATTTTATCCATTTGGTTTGCTTTGTAATATTTGTTTATTGGTGGATTCAAGTATAATCGTGCTCTTTATGCGTGCTAATGGGAGGAAATCCATGCTGGAATATAAGTGTCCATAAATGTGTTTGAATCCATCACTGTGTATTTATAATATTTATTAAAGCACCCATTAATATTTCATGTTGAATATGGGTCATGGTCATATTTTAAAGATGCTGTGTTATTTATCTCTCTTCTAATAAACATAATAGGGAGCCACATTATTCACATTTTCCGGAGTTAAACGCGGCACCGCTGTTAGGAAATTCCCACAGCCATTACTGCATTTGTTGTGCTGTGATGAATACAAATGCACTGTGCCTGGTACCCATGGAGATGCTGTGAACCATAGTGCGAATTGCACGTCTAAATTATATTTGAATGTGTAAATCTCTCCGGGCTCAGAACGTGGTATTCTCAGGGTACTTCCTGTACTGCAACTTTCTCACTCTGGAGGCAACTAAGAACCACCAGTTATCTGTGGATTAGTGTTAAAACTAAAAACACCTGATCCATATCACACTAGTCTTTAAAGCAGCTCTTATCCATATTTTGGGGGGGATCTTGCCTCATGAGACATTTTGATCAATACAAACTTGGTATTTATCCATAAGATTAACTTTATTTTCAAATTGTGGCTCTTGCATTATCAATGTTGTATTTTCAGATTGCTCAGCTGCCCATAAGTGGCAACCAATAAATAAATACACAAATAAATGCACACACACTCTGTCTCTTTGTCCCTCCTCTCCAGCCACATTCACCCTATTGCCATTTTCCATCCATCCACCAGATGTCTTCGGACTTTCCCTACTTTTCCCATCACCTGTGTGCCCCACCCATCTACACACCCGTTCCCACTTCCCCGCCCACCTCCTCATCTGCATCTCATTCCCACACCAGCCTCTCACTACATATACCAGCCCAGTTCCTGCCTTTGGTTTCAAGCCACTGAAACCCGAATCTGTCCCCGACTCGGACCCCGAGTACCTTCCTGCCTGTCTGTCTGTACTTTCCTTTGCTCCATTCCTACTATCCCGTGGACTTTATTCCAATTCTATCTTTTCTTTTGTGAATAAATCACTGAAATGTTAAACCTCTATGTCTGCATTGGAATCCTTCCCTCATTGCCCTGTGCACACCAGCCATGACAAATGCAGCTTTAAATAAAAGGCAAAACGATTTGAATTTCTTTGCTAATTTTAACCTCAGTGATTGGTCAGGCTTCATATTTACTTGCTACCAGCGTGTGAAATACAGGGATTGACACTTGAGACCCCCTGAAAGCCTCAACAGCAAAATTTTAATCTTCTGGAAAAATCATCACTTGCAATAGTCACAAAGTGTACTATATCCATCATTCTTCATTTTAAATTAAAAATGTACTCACACATATGACATCAGAAAAATATAGTATGGTGGTTCTTCTTATATTGCCATTGAATACTCGGTTGTTACTGGTAAGGCCTTCTTCCATGGGTGGCGCTGTTGCAAATGTTGTGTTTACATTATCCCATAAAACGTTGAAAAGCAGTGGATTTTTTTTATTCCGGCTTCGACATCATGGTTACACTCGGTTAAAAATACAGACTCAGTACACATCAAGTGGGGGAAAAAATGTCAAAGAGAAGTCATTACTTGCTAACTTTAGATTACTTTCTAAAAAGTTGAATCAGAATAACAATGAAAACGTAGAGGAGACACCCAGAGCGCTGGTGCCTCTGCAGCTGCATGCACAGGTGAGTTCGGGGCTCTTTTCCTGCCCAGTCACTCCCCAAAACCAGGTCAGGTTGAGGCTGAGAGCTTCCCTCTGGGAGACGGAGGTGATGCGGCGGCTGCTAGCATAAGTGACCTGTAAGACTTCAGCATAACGCTGGAGCACTAGGTAGGGGGAACTCCCTGACTGCCACTGGGCATTCTGCACACTGCTTGCTCCCATTGTTTCACACAACAGTAACGACTGCTTAGTATCTCCACTTGGTGTTACCCACAGTTGCATCAGATGTCACCATCGGTAATTTTGAGCAAGTATGTGTCATGTGGACTTGAGAATTGACACACCAAATGAAGTGAAGAAGTTTGTGTTTAAGGGTAAGGTGGGCAGATATTTTTAGAACCATCCTGAATGATGATATTAAGCTAAACACCCAACATCTTACGATTCAGTATTTATTTATGTCAAAGGCAGAATCATTTCTTACACACACACACATCGCTAATATTCTCACACATCATTAACTCCTGGTTATGTTTACAGTTTGTAGGAGAAATCTAATTGAAATGGATCGAGAGAGAGAGAAGAGACAGACGAAAAGACAGCAATGACAAATCTTGTAACTTTCTGTTTGGTGTTAGTGAGATCTGTGACTTTCACAAGCTCATAGCTGTGCCTTCCAGAGGATGAACAAAGATGTGTTTAGATGTAACGTGAATCCCGGAAGACGCCTGATTTTCCTCTAGCAAGTGTGTCAAAAAAACAGCCAGGATGCGATCTCGGGGAGCTGAGTGCCACACAAAAGTTTAAATTATCATTATAATTTGTATTTTCTTCCATATATTCATGTAAATTGTGTTTCAGATATATTAAAAACTGGTTGGGTGTCACGAAAGGGTGCACGCAAACAGAATACCATGCTTCACTCACTCAATTTTCTGGACGCCTCAAATGCAAATGAGTGTATTTGATCTAGTAGCTGTTGTTCAGAAGACGTTGTAGGGGCGAGGAGATTGGCTACTGAGGTTGATAATTTAAAAAGGGAGTCTCTTCCCCCTGCTTCCTACATTTATAAGCAACAGAACAAATTTCTCCTCGCAAGAAATTATCTGAGCTGGCAGACAGACAGACGAGTAATGTCTGGTCGTTAAAAGGGAAAGCAACTGTGCTTCGGTTCAATGTGTGTCGGAACAAGATGGTGGTGGCTTTCTGCGAGCCTCCATTACAGGGCTTTACTAATCCAAACATGCAAATCGGTGTCTAAAAAGTGTCCTTTGTGCATAATCCTAACACAATTTCTAAAGGATTAGAATGGGGTAAGAAGAAAAGGACTGGTTGCCAATACAGTATCAGTAACACACTGTAGCACTTATAGCTTAACACACTGTAACAGCTGATAATTTATCTTTTAACTGTGTGATGTTGATATAAACTCAAAGATATGGCATTGGAAAACATTCTTTTCCAAACATTATTTTAACTACTCAAGTGTACCAAACAGGTTAAACAGCCCAGTTTCACCAAACGGTGTATGAATGACTCAGCAATTTGTAAGTAATTTTGCGTGCAATAACAACACCATTGTTGCTTTTTGGCGTGTCATTTCACGCCATGTAATCTGTACTGACTGTACTGTAAACGCATGAATCGCTAATTTCTACAGCTACAATAACTGTTTATACATGTGCAAATATATATCTCTGTGCACTAAACGTTTCCACACATGCTCAAATTATTTCTACAAAATTGTATTACTAGGGGTTTAGCAATTCACTCAATACGAATCGATCTAAATGTACCATGAACCATTCAGTTCTAAAGTTAAGAATCAGTTGGCTGAAGCTTTGCTGCTATTTCTGCACGCCGTATCCATCCACACACCATAGACCATCTCCACTCTTGTAAAAGGTCAACAACTCCCGCGTTGTAACGTCAGCGTAGCGTTGCTTGCGAGGAAAACAACATGTCCGACAATGTCATCGCCGACAAGGTTTACAGTGCACCATCAAATCTAAAATTTAAAGTTTGGAAGACATTAAGATTTTATATGGATGAAGGAAAATTGGACAAAAGTCTGTCCATTTGCAAGGTCTGTTGAACAGCAATCCAGGACAGCGGTAGGACAACAAATCTTAACACCTGCTGGTGAGACGGCACGGGGAAATCTATGCGGACAACAAGGATGCTAGCACAGCTACAGCTAGCACAAGCAAAGGTCAAAGGTCAAAGGTCAAATGTCAATTTTATTAAGCAAGAACAAGCAAGACAAAGACACGAATATGACACACTTTTTCCAGCCACAACTCGGCAAAGTTTAAGGTAATCATCTCTACAGCCCGTTTTATTGCTAAGGACTTTTTGAAAATTCACACATTCAGATACTTTCATTCAATTTTTGTCAAAATATTAATGATCCTTGTTTGCTTATATAGCTGTGTCTCTGTTACCATGTGTGTGAGGCCCTCTCTGGGCTGTTGCAGGACAGACAGTTCCCATCCATCCTTTCCCTGGTCACGAAGGAGCTGTAGGGACTTTGGCACTACATGTAGCTTAACAGGGTCTGCATAATGATGGCAGTAGTCCTCCATTCCAGAAAGACAAACAGCCTTGCTGTGTGTGTGTAAAATCTGTAGTAGGGGTGACAGGTCCGACGAAAGTGTGGATTTTGGGGTCACCTTGCAGCAAACATGAGTCCCTGGCACACTTATCTCTCTCTCCACCGTCTACGGTCCCCTGTATCCGCACTACTGCTTCCATTTTAAACAGGAGAGCCTCAACATGTCCAGGACTATGCTACTCCAGCCAAACATGTGCAATGTGCACACTGGAACTGAGAATCGCCCATGGCTTGAGCAGAGGTTCATTGAGGCGTTGAGAGTGAATTAATTAATTAATAAAAACTTCACATTTACAGCTAATCACCACTACAGCAACTAGGCCAAAACAGTGCAGAAACAACAGCAACAACATCAGTGTTTGGCTGGAAAGCACACTTAGTGAAAGTAAACAACTTAACCAAAGACAAGCTGTAATGACTAAATGTGATGCAGTTTTGTAAGTTACATTATTGACGTTTGTCACGTGTTTTTTAGTGACGTTTATGACGTGTTTTCCGTACTTATGTAACATTGTTTCTATACGCATTTCACTTAGTTATTTTAAAGGGACTATTTGTAACTTTCAGAAATGCTTGTTAACAGCGACACCTGTGGCCGTGAAATCAACGAAAGTCAGCGTTGGGCTCGCGCTTGTGCTCGCTCTAAATATACCTGAACGAGCATCGCTCAAAACAGTGAGGCGACACACGTCAGCTAAAACCACAATATCAATCTATATTTCACCTGCTTGGCAGTAATGTTAGCTGACCAGACGAAGGTCTCTCCATGAACATGATTTAGATCTGATCCTAGTGTTGGCTTTTCCTGCCTCAGCGCAGGCTGAGGTAGTGGGGCTCTGCAGCGAGTCTCCCTGCTCTCTCCGCCCGCAGCCGGAGAGAGCAGGGAGACACCGGCACCCGGTCGGTAACGAGACTACAACGTGTCTCTCTGCAGAGCTCCGTCACTTCACAAGACACGGGAAACCTCTGTTGGTCTGGAGGAGCTGCAGCATTTATTTCTGCCCAAACGTCCACTGTACATTCACTAGATATTCTCAGAGCTAAGCTAACTCTTCTGCAGTGTGGAGTGAGCGCGCGTTCACGTCTAGAGGTGGAGCGAGCTGAGCGAGAACGCGCACGCTGTCTGAGTGAAGGCGAGCAGGCAGCGGAGCAGAGGCAGCGGCCACACGCGAACGCGCATATGCGAGCGCGCATGTGTCCCGACCCGGTACATTTATATGCTTAAAAAGTTACAAACAGTCCCTTTAAGCCCAACCATGATGTTTTTCCTAAACCTAACTAAGTGGTTTTGTTGCCTAAACCTAACTGCGGATGCTACCGTCATTTTGTTGTATAGCGTACAAATGACACACGAAAAGCCTTAAATGTGTCGTCATAACACACGGAATGGCCGTGTAATTTTGTTTTATTTTAACGCCTTCCCGTGAGACCGGGTTGATTTGTAAATTGAAGGAGGGCCTCGAGAGATTTATAATTTCTAAACTGTTCAAATGTGTGAACACTCCAAAAACTTGTGGTTGCTCATAGAGATCACCCGACCACTGTTTGTATGAGTCAAGCCTGTTAATTTCCTGTATTTTTTCAAAGTAGCGCTCCTTTGCTTCCTCGTTCAGCTTCTCTCGGAAGGGAAGCTTGCACTTAATCTTCACACAGTCCATTTGTGGGGGGTTTTCTGTGTTGATTTGTGTCGCTGTGTGCTTGTGGTTGAAAATGAATAAATGAGAAAACAGCGGGGGCTATCCTAAAACATGGCGACTACTACCCAGAATGCAATGTGCCGTGACGTCTTGCCCATTCTTGCTACGCTCAGAGGTAGTGATGCTGAATAAAAAGTGATAAAGACTGCTTACAGTGGCATGAAGGGAGGTGGATGGGTCAAGCAAACACAGGGAGACCAGTGTTTGTGTCCCAAAGTGTTGTTGAGTTATTTTGTAGTTACGTTACTGATGTTTGTGCCGTGTTTTCCGTACTTTATTACGTTGTTAACATAGATATTTTACTTAGTTTACATACTTATTTTAAGCTCAACAATGAAGCTAAACCTAACTTATTAGTTTTGTTGCCTAAACATAACCGCGACTGTTTCACGGTACCAACCTGGCATTAAATGACACGAAAAGCCTAAAATGCGTTATCATGACACATGGAATGTCCTTAAAAGGTTGTGCTATTTATTCGCTTTCCCATGAGATCACGTTGAGAAAAACACTTAACTTTAACAAATTATATTTTTGTATTTTTTTTTACAATGATTAGAGTCATTAGCATACGGAAAATGGTGGTTAATAAGTTCAAGAATTCTGTGAGAAATTCTGCATTGATTTTCTTCTTGAACTGTGTCAGTGTGGCTGATTATTTTCGAACAGCAGTGCGTCTGATTGCAGGGAACAACATGAGATTGCCCGCCCTCATCAATACTTCAGTCCTGTTTAACAAACATGCTGCAGCCTTGATTTAAACACCGAGTGCAACAGGCATCATTCATGACTGAAGTGAGTGTCTGTAAAGTAAGGCAAGGCTTGGGAAGTTTAATTATATAGCACATTGCATACATAAAAGCAATTCAAGTGATTTGCATAATGCATTAAAACACAAGAAATACCTGATTTACCTGTTTTGACGTTGTTTTGACATTTCTGATTATGTGAGAAACACCATAACACCAAATACAAGTAGCACCGCATGCTCTTGAATTTAGTTTTATTGGCCCTTTGAATCCCTCTCATGCCAACCCCTTCTCCTAAAAATCAACTAGCGAGTGGAGTGTACAAAGTGTTTCAACACTGAAGGCCAGGGTTTAAATCCGTTTTCATCAGTTTCAATATTTAACCCTAACCACAACCAAATGGTTTCACTCGCTTAAACATAACCATAAACACCGCTTGTGGGGAAACCAGTTGTTCACACAGCTGCACTTGAGATTTAATAAATATTAACTGGCACGCAGCCTCACAGTGTGCACGATTCACTTTTGATTTTGATATATGAGTCCTGTTTTCGTCAGCACCTGGGAAGGTAATCTTGTGAATGTGATGCAGGAAGCAATCCTACTTTGTTGATAGCCATAAATACCTTAATCGTGCTTTAGTTGCCATAAGAGGATACTATAAGGTTTGAAAAATGTTCAGTATGAATGTATGTTCTGAATTAATGTTTTGTCAGTATATTGATGAAAAAAGGCATTATTACATATTCTCCAAAACATGTAGCTCAGTAAAACTTCACACGTTGAACTGCATTTCCATCCTATTCTTCCCAGTGGGCAACCTCCGGGTCTGAAAAGTGAAGCCAATGCTGAAGTGCCTTAAACTTGCATTCTTTCTCTTAGCCAGCAGGGGGCGACTCCTCGGGTTGCAAAAAGAAGTCTATGAGAAAATGACCCTACTTCTCACTTGACTTATTACTTCAGTAAACATTGTAAACATGAGTTTATGGTCTCAATCACTAGTTTCAAGTCTTCTTCAATACAGCATGATGTTCATTTAGTAAATTATGGTCCCATTTAGAGTCAAATAGACCATAAAGCAGGAAATGCTTTAGGGCATGGCTACTTTGAGATTGACAGAATAAAAGTATGGCTTTCCTTAAAAATATTATTATGATTGTGAATAAATCATTTAAAATATTTTGTCGGGTCAGAAATTAATGTTTTGTTTATTACTGTGGAAGATATCTGACGTTCGGTTCCTACTTCTGACCAGGCTTGTGAGCCAATAGTATGATAGCGTTGGTATCACGTGGTATCTCTGTGTCGTCAGCGATCAAGTTGCCAGTTAGTTTGGAAAAAAACTGAGTTTGGCGGTAAGTGCCTGGCAACGACTTATTGTGAAGCAAATGCAATGGAACGGAAGAGGGAGAATGCGACATCTAGTGGCTGAATGTTGTCAATGTTACCAATAGCACCTTTATTATAACATTATTGGTCGCTTAAAAAATGTCTTATTCAGCATTCGTTTGTACTTAGCTCCACCCTCTCGTGTCACTTCTGGTTGCAAAAAGCGAAGATGGCGAACGCCAAAATGCCGAACTTGAGGCTTCAATACACAAACCAATGGGTGACATCACGGTGACTACGTCCACTTCTTATATACAGTCTATGATTCCTCCTAATACATATTGATAATGTATAAACCAAAGGCTTCCTCATGTGAGTTGAACGTGCTACAAGAAGTGAAAAAATCCATATTCATTGTCATTGACAAATGTATTCAATAACACTGACATTTTTAAAGAGAGATGTAAGACAACAAACAGCACCCCGCCCTCTTTAGTGAGCGTTCAAATCTGTGTGTGATTCAGTATGATTTGTTCAGACAATCATTTATTGCCCAGAGAGTGTTAGGGGTTGTAAGGAAGGTGCATGTGTGAGTGTCGGAGAGTGCCAATGCCACCGCGGTATGAACAGACACGTTGCAATATGTTCGGGAGAATACCTTGCAGAGAGCGCAGCAGACAACAGTTCATTATTGCATGATTACCATATGCTCGTGAGACTGTGGGTTCAAACCTGGTTCAGATCCAGCTGGTGATTCATGTCCCATCTCATTCCATCTTCTCTCACTCCTCTGTGTGCTGTGTACAGTACACTGCCTATTAATCAGAGGTGTCTTTAATTAAAGAAACGCGGCATCTTCAAAGCTTCTAAATTGTTTAGGATGAATGATGACGAGAAATATCTTCTCTCAGTCAGCGCTGGTCATCTCTGGACCCGATTCAGAGCTGCTGATGGACTCCTGCCAGTTTGTAGCAGGTGATGTCAGATCGAGTAACTCCTTTCTGTTAGAAGGACAAGAGGAAAACAAGAGGCCATCTGTGCTTGTGAAGCTTTAGAAGGAAGTGAACACGAGCTTACGAATCCAACTTGTGTGTGTGAGTGCATCCCGTGTATTTGCTTAACTGCCAGTGATTTGCAGATAAAAGCCTTACGGAGATGTGCAGTCACTAAAAGATTAACAGCGTGTCAGTGTCATATGATTCAAATTTCTCTGCATTATAAATGCAAGGATGAGTTTAAAAATACACAAGACTGTGAATTATTCAGCCACTCCCCTCACACTCTGAGAGGCTTTTTGACTTGATGCTGCACAGCCACAGCGAGTAATGTGGCAAATACCCGAGGAAACCATCAGTGACGAAAGATATTGGAGGTGAAATGTTTGATGTGAAACTGCGTTTATGTTCAAGAACTGCAAAACCTACGGCGCAACTCAATTCAAAACAGAAAAGGGTGCAATTAGTTTATTAAGAGCAGTGGGATAATTAGGGGGAGATTATACCACCCATGGAGTGTGTAAATAAGGCGACTCATTTGCCTCCATGCAGCTAAACTCACTCTTGTGTGCAATTCTGTCAAAATCACTTCTCAAACTGGTGAATCTTAGAATGTTTTAATAAAGAAAACTCCCCTGTATACTATCTAGAAATGAATTAATACCATTTTACATTAATCTTTTTTGGATTAGAGCCGCTTCTTGTTAACCAAGAACCACACTCTAAAGGCAAACTAAAACCTTACAGGAGTTCCTCTCTGTTCATTTGAATCATACATATATGCATGACTCAAAAATATCTAATCTCGATTCATTATACAGTAGGATGCAGCCTAAAATTCACATGGCAAATTGCGATCAGTGGGGAGCATGTCATGCTGGGCTTTAGGTGTGCTGTGATGCACAGAGCCGTGCGTGTACACTGCCACCCAGTGGAATTGTGCACGACTGCAGGCCTGGATGAGTCATTCTTGCAGCCTGACTGGCTTCATCGGCCCTGCTGCAGAGGGACCCGGGTTGGGTAATAAATTAGTCTCTCTTAACATTCACAACTGATGGAAGGCAATCTCAAGGTCTGTGAAAATGGGGTTGAAAGGAGTGTGTAGACGGTGAGCGCAGAGTGAAAAAAACAGGAGGGAGGGAGGGGGAGTGACAGAAGGAGTGATGCCGGGATTTGGGGTGCTCTGAAGCAAGAACAAGACTGCGTGAGCCAACAGAGCAGAGCCACAGACAGCAAGCACTAACCAGTCAGAGCAAAAACCACAGCGCTTGTCAATGGGACAGAAAGAGCGAAAGACAGAAAGAGCGAAAGACAGAAAGAGCGAGAGAGAGAGAGAGAGAGGGAGACGTATACAGGTCATCATTTTTTAACTTGGAAATATACACGCCTGCAACAGTCCTGCATCCACGCACAGAAGAATTGCACCAAAAGAAGTTTATTTTCAGTGGCTCACAAAATTACTGGTTTCAGAAAGTTTATAATTAGACAGAAGTCTGTGGACTTTTTATAAAACCTGGCACTGAACATGGTCCTCAAGGGCAGCGGGCTGTAAAAGGCTGTAAAAGTTTTCAACATCTTTTATTCCCTCTATAACCTTGATGAGTAACATATGTTCGAAAGAGGTCATTGATAGAATTAAAGTTTATGTTTTTAGACTATTTAAAGGGGAATTATTATGCATTTGTGCTTTTTCACTCTCCTTTAGTGTGTGATACAGGTTTTTGTGCATGTAAAAGGTTAAGTTACAAAGCCCAAAGTCCACGCCGAAGGGAGTAACTCTCCCCACAGAAACACTGCTCCTGAACTGCCTGAAACACCTCACTTGAAGTCTCTTCCGTAACGTGTTGATGTCACTAAGTAACACACTTTGCATAGTGGCTAGTTTGGCACGCCCTCAAACAAAGCTAGTTTGGTTCGGTTGACCAATCACAACAGTGGGCCAGCTGACTATTCAGGGCAGACTGGGGCGGGGGGTAGGAGCTCAAACAGAGCGTTTCAGACAGAGGGTGAAAAGAGGTGCTGCAGTACAGCCGGTATGAGAAAAGTAAAGCATTTTTTGAACGTCAAAGCATGTAAACATGTTCTAGTAGAAACCCAAAATACAAGTATGCTTCTGAAAAATAAGCATAATAGGTCCTCTTTAAAATACAATTTCACCTACGAGCACACTACAGTACATGTTAGTACATCTTAAGACACTCTTCTGACCCTCTGCATAACATTTAGGCACTGCACTGCATACCCAATATGTGTATCGTTCACCATACCTTTGTGTGAATAAACGTGTCAGACGCACTGAACAGTTATTTACGTCGTCACATCCTGAGAAGCTCTATTTGGAGACGTGTAACCATGGTAACCCATGCCAACCTCATGTGACCAAAGCGACGGTTTGTGAGAATCAAAGTCTGAATTCATTTAAAATATATATTATGCCTAGCAAAGTGAAATCTTATACTTACAGTTAAATTGAAGTGTTATTGATGTTACAGAGCTGTCCGTCAACGTCTCTTATGAACGCTGACGTCACTACCGCATTGCATTGTGGCATATTTATGCTGCCATAGTGTCCAGCGTTGCATACTGTAATATTTCACCGAAAATTGAATGCAATTTGCGCACTATTGGTTTCATACTAAGGTTTCGGACGTACTAAAATATCTCACATATACTGTTTTAGCGTACTAATTAGCATGTTAGTATGGAATTTCGGACGCAACCAAGGGATGACTGGACAGGAGTCCATAATGCATAACATTTAGTCCATTTATGGCAAGAACATTTTAATGAATTCACATCACATTTGGAGGTCAATATCTACATTTTAAATTAACCCAATGTCAAAAGCGAAATGAAGTATGTTAGACATGTGATTTATGGACTAAAATAATGAAATAACATCCAGTGTGGAGAGATTTTTCCCTGAGAGGAGGCGTTCAAAACCTTGCAAGAGATGAGAGAAAAAAGGGTAATGTGGAAGCTGTTACCTTGAACATAGTCCTGAAAGGAAATGTCACAGGTGTTTATCCATTCGCTGAACTCCTCTCTTCCATAACCTGCAGCGAAATTGCCATAAGACCTCTAAATGACTGTAGACTGTAGTCAATTTCCAGACCCAGAGCTCCATGAAGTCAAGTAATACCGCAGTCCAGTCCACCATGAAAAGTATTAAGGCAGGCACTCTATTCATCCGAGGATAAATAGCTCTCCTTGCACTTCTCAAGTTAATCTTCTTACTTATATGTCTTTTGTTGATAAATGTTTCTGCGCCCTCCATTTAATAACACAAGAATAAACACGCGTGTTAGGCACTTTCTTTTCTTTTTAAATCACAACCTGAGATGCAATATTCTGTTACATAATTACCATGACAGGTCATTTTAGTCAAGTGAAGCCTGAATGCATTGCAGAAAACTTCATGGTGTTATTAAAAAGCTGCCATTAAGGGATGATAAATAAGATGTAATAACTGTCATTAATCAAGCTCTCACATGCACCTTTATGTGCTGTGATTTATTTCACATCTAACCTAAATATTGTCATCAATCTAAGTGAAATATAGACAGGAAATAACCACACGTTACATACACAGAATGGCTTAAATAGGCCATAAATTTAAATTCTCCACCTGTCCAGCATCTCACTCTCCTCCCCAGTGTCACTCTCAGGAAATTACATCATTACACCATTTT
This sequence comes from Adelosebastes latens, assembly GCA_916700685.1. Lineage (NCBI taxonomy): Eukaryota > Metazoa > Chordata > Actinopteri > Perciformes > Sebastidae > Adelosebastes > Adelosebastes latens. The sequence goes on along the minus strand of CAKAKR010035100.1, from coordinate 959 downwards.
TAACTAAGTAGCCCCGGGGCACTGAGCTACTTGATCCATCTTCATCAGTCTCCCTCTCTCAGATGTCGTCCACATCATAAACGTCGTCAGTCTGTACAAACACGCACCGTGAAAGCCGAGGAAACACATCATGAAGGAGCGGTGACATTGACAAAGTGAGAACGCGGCCAAAGTGCAATGTAACAGCACGCTGCCACTTATGAAAACACCTGCTCCACACTGTCAGCAACTTAACCTTCTATCACCGAAATCCCCACTGGAGGATTACGTGTGACAGATGTAGGACAGGAGGGGGTCAGGGGGTGGGGGTGACGGGGTGAGGTGGAGGGTGGGGTGACAGAAGAGACTTCATAAGAAAAAGTTTGTTGGAGAGGGATAAAAAAATAATAGAAAAACAGCTGAAAGAGGCACATAAGGAGAGCGAAAGAGAGGCACAATAAACAAGTCAAAGAGAGAAGTAATTAGAAAAGGTGTGAGGAGGGTGTTGAAATGAGAGACCTCATTAGCTTGTGCAATACAACAACATGTAGGAACCATTTAAAGGTGCAGTGTGTAGGAGCCGGCGCCATCTAGCAATGAGGTTGCAGATTGCAACCAACTGAAATTTCTCCCGTGTACCAAGCGTGTAGGAGAACTACGGTGGCCGACGCAAAAACATGAATGGCCCCATCTAAAGCCAGTGTTTGATTTGTCCTACTGTAGAAACACGACGGCCGGCTACGTAAAGAGGACCTGCTCCGTATCCGGCTCATTCTAAGGTAACGAAAAGCGTCCAGCGTTAAATACTGTAATGTTTTACCGGAAATAGTATGCAATGTGCGCACTATTGGTTTCATACTAAGGTGTCGGACACTAAAAAATCTCATACTGTTTTAGCGTACTAAATAGCATGTTAGTGTGGAATTTCGGACGCAACTAAAGGATCACCAAAATCATTAGAATTAGAGCTCGACAGATAA